>JAOVYW010051810.1:0-24004 GCA_025775045.1 Hiodon tergisus | reverse complement strand
GGGGGAGGTCCACGACTACAGTGCACGATTTGCGGCGAGGTGTTGGTGAAGGAGCGCCTTAAACCTTCCAAAATGCTAAGGCAAATAAACAACTAAATACGAATCACGGCAGACAAAGCCACTTGAGTTTTTCCAGCGAAAACTACAGGAGCTACGTGGTCAAAAATCACTCATGGAAGCCACACAATTTTGGTGAGAAGTTTTTCTTACTCTGCGCTAAGGAGACTGTTACTGTTATGTGTGTACAAAGCTATTTTTTCTCTCTCCAAATTGATATCGCCAGAGAAGCACAAGTATTGGTTTACGTCAGATTTGTTGATGAAGGACAAATTAAGGATGATTTTCTGTTTTGTCGCCCTCTTCCCAGACGTGCAAATGGGTGCTGAACACCAGCAGCTGCTGTTCCATAGTGAAGTACGGTGGCTTTCCAGAGGAAAAGTTCTCAGTCATGAATGAGCTCCAAGAGGAGGTGAGGATCTATCTTTTGGAGAAAAACTCCCTGCTAACTCCAAAATGTTCTGATGAAAAATGGCTTGCCCTTCTGGCCTACCTAGCCGACTTAATGATCTAAACGCAGGACTTCAGGACAAAAATACATCGCTCTTCACTCTTTCTGATTAGATTGAAGCACGGATCAGAAAACTGTCATTATGGCGAACACGCTTGGACAATGATATCTTTGATGCTTTCCTGTTACGATTTTCTGAACGGGAACACCGTGCTAAAAGCCAACTTGCGGCCAGTTATCGGTCAAACCGCCAAACAGGAAGAAGCGGAAACAACAGTGGAGTTGGCAACACGTTAGGCTAAATCTATTAATATATTTATTTTATTGAGGAAAAAGGACTGAAAAAGGATTTGACTTTAGTTTAGTCATGCATATTTTTGTGTTGAAAAAAGATTTTATCATTATAATTGTTTTGAATGCTCTACCTCAGATTTGTGAAATGATCCACTGTTGGGAGTGTGTTTGTCATGTTCTGACCATAAAAAATAGTTTAAAACCACAATTAACCATGGTTTCTTCAACTTTCAGTCAGGAACAGCCTTTAAACTTGAAATAAATAATGATTTGACATTTATCGTGATAATTATCGACATCGAATGATATACATTTTTTTATTGTGATAACATTTTTGGCCATATCGCCCAGCCCTACAAACAGTGTTAAAATAGAGTTGTGTGAGAGTGTGGTACCTGAACACTTGGGTGTTCCTCCAGGACACAGAAAGCTATCCCAGTTGGCACAGGGACACTGAGGAGCAGCCCCAGTAAAGCCCAAAGCCAGGACAGAGGGGCTGAGTGAATGTGGAGCGGTACCTGTACAGGAGGGTGTGTGTGTGATAGGAGCCGCTGTAGAAGGACAGAGAGCCAGCCAGCCAGTCCAGATACAGCCCTACTGTACGGGAGGAGGATGGAGGGGCAGGTATGTCAGTGTACTTCCCATTGTGACAGACAGAGTAACTGTTATCAGAGCAGCACAGACTCCAGGACTTGTCATTGAATCCAAACCAACAGTCTTCACTCTCTCCTTTCCTGCTGATCCCTTTATATGTCACTCCTATCTCAGCCTCTTCTCCATCCCACTGAACCTCCCAGTAAGAGCGACCAGACAGACTCTCTACACACAGGACTTGGAGATAGGAGTCAAATCTCGCTGGGTGATCTGGGTACGACTGCTCCTCTCCCAGTGTCACCTTTCTGTTCCCCTCAGACAGAGACAGTTCTCTGTGTGCTGTGTTGGGGTCCAGAGCTGACAGGCATCTGTACACATCATCATTAATGTGACTATTATATTACACTGAATCTCTCTCACACACCAATGTTATTATAGTTATTTTAAATTAAATTAAATTAAATTAATTTATATAATTTTTCAATTTCAGCTTAGTTTTAAGGTGTCTTGGTCATTTATATTTTCGGGTTAGTTAAATTAATTTTTTATTCTCTATAGAGTTACAGTTACAGTTTCCACGGGGGGAGCTATAATTTATTGCTATTAATCATAGGTTCTGTGGGAACAAGTTATTCACATTGTGCCTGACATTATCACAGCCAGGACATCTGCCAGCCATGTTGCTTGGATTAAACCGTCTCTCTTCACAGCCAGGACATACCTGCCAGCCATGTCGGTTTGGTTGGATTAAACCGGGGCAGGAGGTGCCCTGCACACGATAGCCAGGATGTGCCCTTTGGACGTTAGCCAGGACGTGCCCTGCGGATGTTAGCCAGGACGTGCCCTGCGGATGTTAGCCAGGATGACGTGGATTCTACTGTTATTCCATAGACTGTAAACAGATCAGATAATTACTAGTAGTTGGTTTAAACATCAGTATGGATTGTACTCAGTATCTTACTGTGTTGCTGTGGAAATGGGCATTGTTATTTACATTTTACGTTTTTAGTTGCTTAGCAGACGCTTTTATCCAAAGCGACTTACACAGTTCACAATTTCTACATTTATCCACTTTAAGCCTATCACCTACACCACCAGCTGCCCCATATTTCCTTCTGCCTAGTCTGTACAGAACTGTAGAATTCTGTAAAAGTGTTCCCTCAGAAAGGACTGGCTGACTAGATTTCAAAACTATAAAAAGAAATGTCAAGTATAGATTAACATAATACATTGCAAAGGAGAAACCTTACGACAGATATGTATTTATTTTGTATTAAATTCTGAATAGATTTCAAAGCCCATTTTATCATTTGTATTTACTAGGGCTGTCAAAGTTAACGCATTAACGGGTGCAATTTATTTCAAATGCTTAACGCTGTTAATTGTTTTGTCACATTTTTTTTTTTTTTGAGCCTTAGAACCATCCACAGTTAAAATAAAACTACACTTTCCATTACAATAAAACGAAGTATGTCTTTAACATAATACACTGCTTTTTAAAATGGTTTATTTTGGGCCAAATTTGAGCACGTTCAAAAAGTACGATTAATTAATTAAGTTTTCAGATTTAGTTTGGGTCATGATGGGCTTGGCTACTTCAATGTGTCACATGCAAAGGAATTTCCCTGTATCTCCACTCGGGAGTTTGGTTTGATCCTAAACTCATTTTGTGCTGAGGTTGGTTATCAGGGTGAGGAGCGGGAGTTCCTGTGTGCAGGCGTGTCTCATCCCAACTCTGCACCTGAGGGGAAACTTGATTGAGATAAGGATTTCTGTGTAATTTGGTGACATAACCAGTTTTAAACCATGTGCATTACATATTGCCAATCCAAGTCAGGTTTAAACATAAAGACATAAAGGTGTAGATATTCCCTGTGGTGGTGTTAGTACAGAGGCCCTCCGTTCCCCCATCATTCTTTATATACTCCAAAGCTTGTATCAGGTAATCATATCAGGTATGCAGCTTTGTCACAAAGACTCCACAGTCAAAACCAGAGTCAGAGTTCCGTAACCTT
Source organism: Hiodon tergisus (assembly GCA_025775045.1). Taxonomy (NCBI): domain Eukaryota; kingdom Metazoa; phylum Chordata; class Actinopteri; order Hiodontiformes; family Hiodontidae; genus Hiodon; species Hiodon tergisus. The sequence goes on along the minus strand of JAOVYW010051810.1, from coordinate 20,593 downwards.
GAGAACCGCTACGCCATGGGAACAGCATCTCTCTTGCACACTGTTACCTGGACAAGCTGGTGTGGGGCCAACTGGTGTGGGGCCAACATTAAGGCTGGTTGGAACTTTTTGCTTCTCTAAAAGATGGGAATTATCCATGTGGCAATTGTGCCCAGTTCCAAATGTTACGACCCCTGTTGTTGCCTAGGGTATGGAGGGCATAACATTTTAATAGTGAATGATGTTTTGCTGTGTGTGTTGGGCAGCCAGGTAGGTTTACGATGCAAAAGTACTTTATTTTGATGATGCTGGGGTAAAGAGTAAACACAAAATATATTCTAATAACAAAACCAGATGGAAAAGGAACATGAGTGGAGCCCAAAGAAAAGAAAGAATCAAAACAAAACAATTCTAACTCAGTTTTCTTTAACCTTCTAGTCTCAGTAAATTCTCAGATCAAATTGGAAGTGCCAATATCTAAACTACTCTGCCTGATCCCAAAACATCAAAAATACAGGGGTTGGCATTCACTCCTAACCTAGAGTGTCAAATACAAAGAACAGTCTACGTGATGCATAGTGTATGTCACGTGACATCTTACTTGTCCACTTTTCCCACTCTGGTTACAAAATTAACATACAGAGACATAATGAGACAAAACAAAAACCCTGTGTCAAACATGAATTCAACCCACTTTTAAAGGGTAGGAAGCACCATCCATTGGAAGAGAGAGATGACGTCATCAGGGTGAGGAGGATTGGCAACTCAGAGAACCAGTAGCAGCAACCTAAATATAAGAGCGTGAAAGAGACAAACAGAGCAAAGAAACAAGCATGCATACACATACATAGGGACGTAACACCAAGGAAAACTCCTGTTTTTAAACATCCAGGATTGGGCAAAAGTTTTCCTGTAAAGGACTTAATCTCATGCAGTCCCCTCATGCTGAAACAAAGGATTAGTGAGCACAAGAGCTCCATCAGACGCAATAATGTGAACTATCTTGTTGCCCATCATTTAAATGAATTTTAACAATCTCCTCCCTACAATTCCAGGGCATTAAACACATTGAATTGCCAAGGGGGGGTATGGAAAGTAAGATATGACAAAGGGAGCTTTTTTTGGAATTGACACTTTAGATACACTTTAGCCTATAGGCCTCAACAAGGATTTTGATATGTGTGTTATGCTGTAATCCAAGATGTTTCTTGTCTTCATTTCTAATGTAGATTTTAGGGTCTATGGTTTATGTTGGCCCTCGCCTGATACCCCTCCATAGCCCTTTGTTCTGTCTTTGTTGTGAGATGTTTTGAGATGCTTTTTTTCTTATAGATCGGGGCACTTCTGATTTATGATGGCTCAAGCCTGATCCCTTTCAAAGCCCCATTTACTATGTGATTAAATTGTATGTTACCACTATAAGGGGCAAGTACGGTTTCTATGGGCATGCCTCACAGTATGCCATTCAGTACTTAAAAACGCCAATTCCAATGAGGTGGAGCCTCTGCCTGCATATCCAATGTTGAGTTATGTATGCTCTGAAAGGAGGTCTTAATAAAGTGATACACTGCATAGATCTAAGTGTGCGGATATCTCTTTTATATCTCTTTTATAATTGATGCTTCCAGCACCTTAGCAAAGATTAAGCCGGGTGGAGCAGTGGTCATCCCGCTTTATTTCTGTCTCTGAAAAGAAAATAGATTGACTAAAAAATAAACAGACCAAAAAGACTTGGATTGATTTATTAAAGTGCAATTTAAACTTTTATTTTGTATTGTATATGGATTTGATGGCTATTGTCAAGCCTTTCAAGGCTTTCAAGCTTGGAGATGCTTAAAGATGGACTTATTTTCAACATGCTTAATCCACACTATAGTTTCTGTCTTACGGGTTCTCACTAATATGAATGAGTGGAAGTAAATGCAACTGTACATGTACTTATAAGCTTTCTAAAACATAAGGCTTGATACATGCATCTAACAGCTAACATGGATTTCAACACATTCAATAAAAAGCGACTTTAGTTCAAACCAAAAGAAATACTAAAGCGAAAAACAATATCTGCCTGGTGTCTCAACTATTTAGACACACCTGTGTTAATTACTAGACAGTGGACGCAAAGTGACTTACATGTCATCTCAACGCTCATAACTAGGCTTTGTAGTTCTTTTATAAAACATACAAAAAAGTTTCCTGCAGCTATTCTTGACTTATTTAAATTTTAATCACAGACGTTTAAAATCCATAATGGCAGTGTTCATTAACAGCTAATTAACAAACTTAAAGTTATTAAGTTAACTATGAAGTTAACAGATTAATAGACAGACTCATGATTTTATTGTCAAATAATGAGAGGAGAAGTCGGCTGCTATTAACAAGGTGCCATCAGACCGTTTGCATGATCTTGGGCCAGGGCACAATTAAAACTGTTGAATCACATTAATACGTTTTAATACAACATGCTGTAGCCTATATGTGCATAAAACACAAAATAGGCCTAATGACTGAAAATGTCTCTCCTGCAAAATCTGCATAGCCTTTTTCAAGTCTATAATTATCCAGCACCAGCACCTCAACTAAGCCTTATACCAGACATATCATTATAATACATAATAACATGAATTGATTCATTTATTCATTAGTTCATGATATTCATTGATTTATAATATTCAACTGTCTGTGATTTGTTTCCAGTCATGGAGACTTGAGCAGTTTGCAGTGGAATCACATCAGTCCCATCTTCAATCCAAGCTGTCATACTGTCAGCAAGTCTGTCACACTGTTAAACCAGCAGATAAACTGACACAAAAGCAGTAAAAAAAATCATTCTGGCTGTTATGAAGTGTATAATGGGCTACTCAGTAACAAATCAGGTTACTTGTTGGTGTGATAATTGCGGAGCATTATAATGCACAGTTGGAATCTTTCATGTCCCTTATTTTCTGTGTGACTATTTCCAGGTATTGCAGATACATACTGTGTGTGTGGTTCTGGAAAGAAACAATAATAACCCACTTTTCTTTGTATCTTCACGTTATAAAGTGTTTTAACTTATTGGCTAAACACTTACTTCTCAGGTAAATGGCTTTAATAAGAATTTTCAAGATGGCCTAGGACTTTGGCACAGTAGTGAACATCTGCTGTCAGGAAAGTCAAATCAAATCACTATCTGACCTAATTACAAGCTCTCATTCTAAACCTGAAAGATGTAAATTTCATCAAAATGGGTAATATCACCCAATCTCTAAACAAACCTGTTTAGGTTTTAACAAGCCCCATAATTAGTGAAAATGTGCCCCCTGCTGAACATAGCCCTAAATTAAATTAAAATGCTGAAAAAAAGTTTATGAGGGTTTTACAAAGACATTACAAAGATATTCATCACAATGGTTTGTATCCTAAACCAACACTGAGTGAGTACCACTGCTGTAACTTTTCCCCCCACACAATTGTTAATGTTTTTAATTATATAAAACTAAAGGTTAAAGCTAAGATGTCCACTATTGTGTTTGTTTACCATTAAGGCAGTTGTGGAGCAAAAGGAGGCAATTTTATCTTGATGAAAATAATTTATAATTTAATCATTTATTTTAAGTCACAAAACTGCAATCCAAATATTACAATTGTATAGGCTACACCAAAAAAATGGAAGAAATGGACAATGAAATAAGAGGATCCTTAGCATGTTAAATAGTGATAGGCAAACCCCCGAGGCTAACACAAATGGTTTAACCCTACTGCTCAGCAGCCAATGGCACTCACACGTTCAAAGTGGCCAAGAGGGTCAAAATCACGTTAAATCAACTCTTAACAACGCGTTGTTAACGTGTTAAAATAATAACGTGTTTACCTGTTGGAAATCACGTATATTTGGCCCGGGTGGCTTTCCATAGCCAGCTAGCTGTCTGTCTGTCGCAAATTCGCACAGCTGGCACAGAGCCGCAGGCGATGGTTACTACAAGTGTTTTGACAAAATTCGAGCACGAAAATATTTTAAATATATGCATTTATAATTGTGAATATTTTGCAATTGAAAAACATGGATTGAAAAAGTTCCGGAGTGCCGCTCCGTCCGCGTCTTTAACTTGACCTGTCAAATAATAAACGATCGTTATAAATGCCTTCTCCCTAACTAGTGTCAGACTAGTACGATTTACTACAGCTAGTTAGCTCGTAATGTCGGAATGTAGACGAACGGCTCATTCAAACCGTGCTTAAATTCCCTCTCCTTAACTAGTGTTTGACTAGTGCGGTTTAGTTTAATGTCGAAATGTAGCCAAACGGCTCATTCAAACCGTCTGATCGTTAGCTACAGCCGCTAATGTACCTTATGAACCTTATGAAGGTTCCCAGAATCCTTGCCAGTTTGGTTGTTCCAGTACTAGAGGTCTCTGAACTATTTACATGTCGATTTAAAGGACATAATTACTTTTTTTTTTTACATTTGTGTAAATTGTAAGGGTAAATATACTCAGGTCTGCATAGAACTGGATCAATGTATTGGCAGAAAGTTGTCTGCAGTTGAGAGGTTTAATATTTTTACTCTTATTTGCTCAATATTTTCAATAAAAACTTAATGTCATTATTGCTAGTGTGGTGTTTGGGAATGCTTTGGTAACCTGCTAATTACAGATAGTCAGATCCAAGTTAAGAAAAGTATCAGTCAGATGACATGAGTTTAATCATCTGTTTTTGGTTTATAAGACTTCTGCTTGACCGGACAGCTGGTGGCTTAGTGGTTAAGGTGACAGGCTTGTAATTGAAAGGTTGCTGGTTCAAGTCTCAACCCCAGCAACGTACTTAACCTGAACTTATTCCGTAAACAGAAGTTGTATGTTTCTTTGGAAAAAAGCAACTAAATTGTAACTACCCTGGAAGTGCTTTGTGCTCAGGTAGGACCTGTTGAGCCATGAGTGCCTCATACAATGCCCTTTTTGCCAGCTGCACGGGGAAGTGAAACATGAAATAAGTCTCCAGTAAGGAGCAGATCATCCTTCCTACACCTATCAAAGTCCTCTAACGAAGGACACAACGTAAACGTAATCAAATCAAATGCCATACATATATTTGATTACGTTTACGCACTCGTGGCTCAACAGGTCCTACCTGAGTGCGAAGCACTTCCGGGCGTCGCCGCACAGCCTACCCAGCCTCTTCCAGTTACCGGCAGGGAGGAGGCCGTGAGTGAGCCGGAGAATAAGGTTGTTGCAGGTCGTGAACAGCCTGAGGCCAGCACAGTGGTTGCCGGTTGGCAACTAGCGCTAAAAGAGCTTGAGTTGGAGATAAAGCGGCAAGAGTACCAGACGCAGTTACTGTGAGTTCGGGTATGGGAGCTGGACCCTGAAGGGAGAGGGCTCGACCTGGCAGCTCAGCAGCGGAAGCCGGTGCCGCTGCCACGAAAGCTTAACTCCCTGAGAGCAACCTCCTTCTGTTGGCACAGAACACTCCAGCCCGCAGCCTACTCCAGTGCTGTCCTCATCGGTGAGTCCACCAAGCTTTGACGTTAGTCTGTATTTCGAGAAGATGAAGTGAATGCTTATTTTGCTGTGTTTGAGAGGCTAGTCACAACATTAAGTTGGCCAAAAAGTTTGTGGACGTTGTTACTGCAGTGTAAGCTATCTGGTAAAGCACAAGAAGCATGTTCCGCCCTCACCTTAGAACAGAGCTTGGAGTATGATACTGTTAAGGCTACGGTTCTCTGAGCATATGAGCGTGTGCCAGAAGCTTACCGGCAAAATTTTAGGAACACTGTTAAGTCAGTGCACCAAACCTATGTGGAATTCGCCCGTGAGAAAGCCATGCTGTGTGATAAATGGTGTTCAGCTAGTGGTGTTAGGAATTTTGATCAGTTTAGGGAACTAATTGGAGGAATTCAAGTCATGTTTGCCAGAATCACTTGTGGTGCATTTGAATGAGCAGAGAATTAATACACTGTCCAAAGCTGCTATTTTCGCAGATGAGTTTGTTTTGACCCATAAAGTTGCGTTCAGTCCTTCCTTCGTCTCGGAAAGATGCGTCAGCACATTCGTCGAAGCCTGTGAGTAAAACCCATACCTTTTCTAAACCCTCAGCAGGGTCTTATGACTGTTTTTATTGTCATGAGCCAGGTCATATCATTGGAAATTGCCCAGTACTAAAGCGCAAGCAAGCGAGGCAACAAACCGAGGTTAAAAATGGTAATGCAGCCGGAGCTTCACAGAACATTTCTGAAGGTCTTTGTCGAATTGAGCCAGAATTTGAAACTTTTGTATGTTCAGGATATGTGTCCTTGGGTCCTAATGATGTAAAGAACCCTGTACGCATGCTGAGAGACGCTGGGGCTGCTCAGTCTTTTGTGTTGGAAAAGGTGCTACCCTTCTCTGAAGCTTCTTACGCAGGCAGTGATGTGTTAATCCAAGGCATTGAACTGGCTGTAATTCGTGTGCCCCTGCACATGGTATATTTGGAAACTGAGGGTTTCTCAGGTCTGGTGAAGGTGGCTGTGCATCCAGCTTTGCCCGTCAGTGGGGTTTCAGTCATTCTAGGGAATGATATAGCTGGTAATAAAGTATTTTCCTTACCTGAAGTAGTTTTGGAACCTGTGAGTGATAATTTCCAGCCTAGTGACCAGCACTTCTCTGTTCCCAGTTTGTGTGTTAAGGCGGGCCCAACAAAAGAAGTTGGGTGATATAGTTGATTTATCGGCATCTCAAGAGGTGCCCCTTAAGGAACTTGATGGTATCTGTGAAGTACCACATGAGGTAGAGGTCCGTCCTGTCCCTGAGATAGATCTACCTGTGTCTCGTGACCAGTTAGTGGCGCCTCAGAAATTAGACACTTCGTTGGCACAGTGTTTCGAATCCGTAAATGGTCAATCAGAATCTGATTCTGGTTCTTTGTGAGCGGTTGTGGTTAGCGAGTGAAATGGCAGGTCTCGCATTGCGTTCTGCCCAAGAGGCTATGAAGGAGAGGTATGACCATAAGGCAGTCTCTCGGTCCTTTTGTGCTGTTGACTTAGTATTAGCCTTATTGCCTGTGCCAGGATCTTCTCTCTCAACCCGGTTTGCTGGACCGTATGAGGTTAAACAAAAGTTGAGTCCTACTAACTACGTTCTCAGTACGCCTAGTCATAGACATAAAACCCACATGTGTCACATCAATCTGTTGAAAAAGTATCATGCTCGTCCTTCACTGTCTGAGTCCAAACCTGTTCCTGCCGTGATGTCAGTTGTTATACTTTCTGTAGAAGGTCAAAGTTCTCCTTCTGAATATTCTCCGGAGGTTGATGATCTATACCTCATAAGAAACTGCTTGTCTTGTCTCCACTTAGCCAATTCTGAAGCCGTAAAGCAGTTGCCAGAGAAGTTGGAAGGGTTGTCTCCATCATTTCAGCAATTTTCAGATGTTCCCTCCCGTGCTCCCATTAATGAACATGACATTGACATAGGTGATCACGTGCCAATTAGTCAACACCCATATAGGGTAAATCCTACTAAACGGGCAATTATGAAACAGGAAACTGACTATTTATTGAAAAATGGGTTAGCTGTTCCAAGTGTGAGTCTATGGTGCTCCCCGTGTCTATTAGTGCCGAAAGCTGACAGTTCTTTTAGTTTTTGTACAGATTACAGAAAGGTTAATATACAAAGAACCAAACACCAGACGTACCTTCAGGGTGGGCCAAGGCCAAAATAATAAACAAAAGGATTCTTGGTTTGATAGCTAGTTTACCTGAAAGGAAAAATTACCAAGGAAAACAAGTATCCTTCCCTAACTCCCTAAACCAAAAACAGAGACAAAAGAACCCCTCTCCCAAAAGAAATGACAGCCACACCCCTACTGCAAAATATATACAGTGGTGTATAAAGTAGCCAAACAGATACAGGGACAACCAAACTCACAGCCAAAAACCAGGCAGGAGTCAAAAACCAGAACAGCAGTCAGAATATAGAATACAAGCCACACAACTAACAAGATCTCTAAACACGAAGGCACATATCCACCACCTCCAACATCCCCCCATTCTCACTCCTCTTCCTCTTTATATATGGTCGTCAATCAGCGATGTCATCCTGGGAGGTGGGAACAAGGAAGGCTAGGGCAGGCTGGAACTCTCTGGGAGGGAGTTCAGACCTGCACACAAAATATGGCACAGCACACACACAAAAAAACTTCCCATCCCAAAGCTAGCGGGTTTTAACAAAAGGATAAAGCACACTTGCAGCCAGTGACCATGGGAACCTCAGACTATAACCTAAACAGTTCCTCCTCCCAGCCAATAGGCTTACTCGCTGCCGCCACCCACAGTTCCGACCCCCAGCCAATGGGCTTACTCACTGCTGCCACCCACAGTCCCTCCTCCCAGCCAATGGGCTTACTCACTGCTGTCACCCGCAGCACCTCTGCCCTACCATTTGCACCTTTGCCACATTTTTCTCCAGTTATTCCGAGAATGTAGTGAATGCATCGGCTCATCTTATCGTACATTGTCGCTGCATTGTTGAAATACATTTTGATTGTTTTATTTTCATTGTCCTAAAGAAAAGGATTCCGTCTTTTACAATTTCTTATCTACCCTGATCAGCAGACCAGAGCAGGGTCACGTTAAAGGCAAGGGGGGTGGAGATGTTTAGTAATATAGCCCCTCTCCAGGAACCAGAAACCAGAGGAGAGGAACCCCTCCCCTGACTATCAATCACATCTGACATCAGCTCCCGCCATTTAAACTGACCAGCAGGTCCACCTGAGCCAATCGGCAAGGTTGTTAAAGTGGATAAATTCGCCAGCAACCATGAAACTCTTCCATTGTGGTTTTCCATCTGAAATCGTCTCATACGCCTTAGAGAAGCCAGGCTAGCCTTTGTGCTGACATCTGCAGCATCTCACAAGTCCCCTTCTTTCTAGCAGGCTCTGGTACTCAAAGGGTACTGACTCACTTCAGTCAGCCACTCGCAATGGAAAAGACTGGGTGTCAGTTCAGATGTTTGTTTCAGTGAAAACCCTAAACTAGCAGGACTTTACCAGAGAGAAGCCTGTGAAGAGAGACCAGCCAGGCGTTCTTCACCAGAGTTCCTTCAGCACAGTCGAAGACAGCATTCAGCCTCGTGTAAAACAAACCTAAGCCCATCAAGAATGTTTTCGAATTCAATTAAGCTAGTCATTACCCCGAAGACTTACTTTTCTGGGTGGCATCAAGGTGAAGTTCTCAATTACAGCTTACAGATAGATCAATTAAATCATATATCTAGATGTATATGTATATGTATACAAACTGACTGATTACAAACAACAAACACCGGTAACTAATAAGGGGAACATTGAGTATGGGTAGTGGGCAAACACAAACACTTGAATTACAAAACAGAAAAGTGACCAACAAAGGCAGAACAGGGGTCAAGAACGACGAGTCTATGACACATATATGTTTGTTTGTTTGTTTGTATGTATGTATGTAGATTTCTTTAGCATAAGCCATTTAGTGTAAGATTAGCTATGTAGTGGGCTTGTCTCCACTGTGTCTGGGTCCATTGTGTTGGAGAAATGCCATTTTGTGCAAAATTTAGTCTCCATCATATCAGTCTGATGTTGAAAATTTGGTTCCACTTAAATTTATTTAAAAAGCTATAAAATCCCAGTATATAATTCTTCATTGTGTAATACATGGATATCTGATGTATCCCAATGATGAAATAGTTATTTTACATCCCCATAATAGAAAAATTGAAAATCTCATTTTTGCAGTAAGGTTACTCAGGTAATGCCAGGAAATAGCAGTTTAAGTTGGCCTATGTGCTTCGTGGAACTATTGCTTCCAATAAAGATTTCGTGCAGCAATTTAAGAATCTTAAGTATTCCCATTTAAGGGCATGACAAATTACTGGTACAATGCCGTTGGTGTAATAAAACAAAACATTAAAGGTTCATAGATATATTTGAATTTTGTTGCCCAAATACGGTATAGATTTTTTCCCCCGTAACATTTTTCAGTAGTTGAAAAACTGGATGTTCCGGTTAATACGGGACTGTTGACAAAACCTACATGTAAACCACTTCCTCCTACACCCTTTTTGTGAATACTATACAAACAAAACAAATAAACATAAGTTTTCAAGCATACATTGTCATTTCAATTACACGGCGATCTAACCTTTGCGGAAGATAAAAACCGGCTGTCGTGTGTTTGGACTAGGAGTCCCACATTAGTAAGTACGCTATCAAACATAGCGAATGTATTTTAAATCTACGGTCATCGATGTCAGACAAATGAATTAATTAGATCGCAAGACTAAATGATGTGAAAGGTTTCAAGGTTTCTTTTTAAACGATTAATTTAAAATGCGCTGTGAGCTCATTGATGACAAGTATATGTCGGTAATGGTGTGTATTCTGCAGTTTTCTTTTTCTTCCTGAGTCAAAGTTTTATGTCAACTTAGAACAAAACATACCATGTCAGAAGCCACCATAAAATATGACTTCAGTTGTTTTTTTTTCCACCTTTATGGAGTAGATTTATTTGTGTTGTTAGCCGTGGCGGCTGGTGCTAAAAAACTTTGGGGGGTGCACAAACAAACTTTTTAAACAAACATTTAAAAGCATAAAAAATATATGAAACCTTAGAAAATAATTACATTTAAAGAACCGAATTAAATGTAAATCAATCAATCAAATTATCAGTTGGAATGTATATTTTGAGAATTCAATGGAAAATACTTAATGCCAGTGCAACGCATCAAATTTAAGACCTTAATTTTTGCTAAATATATTTAATATCTATTAAGACATTTTAATGGCCTGTTGTTATGACCCCAGGTGTAAAACAAGTGGTTTAGGGTTGTAACTTTAGCCATTAATGAAAAGGCATTTCTCAGTCGTGGGGCAATAAGCAGTGCATACGGTCCAATAGCTCGTTCTGCAGAGTTTTCGAAGTTCCCTTAAACACAGTACCGTTGTACAGTTACTCAAGGTGCTCTTTCAACACTCCATCAAGGGAAGCAACAAAATTCACCAACCCACAGAATATTCCAGGCTTATCCGAGCTCTCACTCTCATTATGGGCACGCAAAGCTAGCTGAAAGGCAAAATTATTCTAGACAGGATCTGTCGATTTTTTATCACCTCTTCATTGTGCCAATCCTGTAGCCTCTATCTAGCAATACTAAACTTCCCAATAAAACTGTAGCCTCACCGCATTATCTGTTTACCAGAACAAGAGAAACCCCGCATGTAAGCTCGTCCTTGATCACTGGACTGCTGCTGAATTGGTAAATCGGGTCGATCCGGTCCAAGCTCCATTATCTATTAATTATTCATTCTTCAGGTGAACGCCTGATGAAAAGGATTTCTTTCAAAGAAAAAAAGTAATTTTCTTTCATTTGGATGAAAACCCGCTTCTGCTTTAACGGGGTTAGCAACAATCTCTAGCAGTAGCAGTCAACTAACGAGCTGGTGAGCTGGAAAGAGTACGGTCGAGAATCGTCCAATCACGTGATCCCAAAAATATTGTGATGTTTTCATCCTTGAGTTGTAGGAATAAGGAGACGCAGAGTAATACGGTGCTTTAACACAGCTTTAATTGCTTAACCTGGTTAACACACACAGGCACATCTGTCATGCACTTATACTGTCATGCTTATAAGCACTATAAGGAAGATCAGAGAGAGACATGACAGGGAGATAGAAGGAGGGGGGTTACTTTTAAACCAAGCACACCGACTTAAGGTACACAGACAACACAGATACAAAATGAGCATTCACGTAAACTAGCACAAATACAACATTCCCCCACCACCTAACCTGGCATCCCAACACTATAACAACAACACAATATAACTGTAAAATGAGGTAAGGTGCACTGCGGGGGGTGATGGAAAGACCAAACCAGCTGGGGCAGACCAGGGACTGTTGGATGGCGCTATAACCCCCGGGCGGATGATGGAGATGGTAGTGTCAATCAAGGCTCTGCAAGCCTCTCACTCTAGGCTGCAGGAGAGAAAGAGGCTGTGGCCTTTCCCGATCCAGCCGACGATCGCAGTGATTTCAGATTGGGGAGAGGGGGAGGAAGGATGGGATGGTGATCCTCCTTTTACATCGTCCAGTTGGCTTTTCCCGACTGCCGAGGGGTGTTGCGTGGCAGTGGGCTACGGCATTCTTGAGCAAAGTGGCCCTTCTTCCCACAGCGCTGACAGCAAAGGTGTTGCATTTGTTCAGCTGACACGGCTTCACATACAGCTTCCCCCTCACTCTCATCGCAAAACGTCCTCACCAGCACGACAGGTTAAAACTTGACTACGTGCCTTCCCGCTATAACTGTTCCTCATAACCGCTTCGATTTTCTTTGCTTGCTCTATTGCTTGATCTAGCAGGAAACAGGAGCTGTAAGACGTTCTTGCTGCCACAGGCTTTCAGGGGTTAATGCACGAAGGAAAGCTTGTAAAGCTAGCTGACCTTGTGCTGTAACTGGGATTCAGGATAGCTTTTCTTCACTAAGAAGTTCAAGTCTGCAGCAAGCGCGCCAAGTTTTTCGCCTTCCTGTCTTCATCTTTCAGCCCGCTTTTCTGTCATTCTCTCTGCCGTTTCCTCCTCACCAAAACGCCTGCAAAGAGCTGCAGCAAGGGCTGAGAATTGGTGATGCTCTCGTGGAGCGACGTCTTGCAACACCTGTTGAGCCCGCCCCTCCAAGGCTGTAGCAAGATGGCCTGCTTTCTCAGCATGTGTCCAGCCATTCGTCCATGCCGCTAGCTCAAACTGTATTTCATAAGTTTAAGTCTGTTAGTGGGAACTCCAGCAGTGCGGGCTGACTGGGGCTGTCAGGTAATCTCTGTTGGGACAGTTAATTCTTCCCTCGCCTTGCCACACTTCCAAAGACGAATGCCGGAGATCCTTGCTTACCCATTCAGGAACGGGGTGGGCTTGGCCGCTGTTCACGCAGAATACCTGCAGGGGGGGCCACTGTTCCCGAGGTACACTTTACTCTAACCCCCAGGCTGACCGCTGTTCTTCTCTGTCTGCCATTGCCGGTGCGCATTCTCCTTCGGCTTGCCGCATTGCCAAACGCCACTGATCTCCACATGCCCACCGCTGTGTCCGCTGTTCCCGATGCTTGCATTCCTCCGCCCAAGCTGGTGATGCATGGAAGGGCTATGGTTCGCTGGCTGGCGACATCATCTCTCGTGTCATCTGCTCTATCTTGGCTGTAAGGCAGTGGAGTTCCTCCCGCTGGTCAGCTGCAGCCTCTTTCCTCCGAGCTCCTTCCATCCTTCTGACACCAATGTGATGTTCTTCATCCATGATTTGTAGGAATAAGGAGACAGGGAATAATACGCAGCTTAACACAGCTTTATTGCTCAACCTGGTTAATACACACAGACACTTCTTTCATGGACTTATAGCTATGCTTACAAGCACTGGAAGGCAGATCAGGGGGTTACTTTTAAACCAAGCACACCAACTTAGGGTACACAGACAACACAGATGCAGAGTGAGCATTCATGTAAACTAGAACAAATACAACATTCCCCCACCACCTAACCTGGCATCCCAACACAACAACAACAACACAATATAACTGTAAAATGAGGTAAGGTACACCGTGGGGGGTAATGGGAAGACAATATGTAAATTATGAAATAAGTCAAAGCGCAACATGTCTTTAATAAAAGGACAATACTCAGGGGCTAAGACGTTGCAATATAAGAACAATATAGATTTGCTACCAACAGAAGTAGGAGTGTCTGGGGAGCAGAGAGCTGCGTCCCATTGAAAATCTGAAGCAACCAATTAGAGAGCAGCCTCAGGTCACCTGCTTCCCAAAAGTTTAAGGACCTTACACACTTATTTGGCTGGTGCCCTGCACACGGAAATGAACCAAATACAATTTTTGGTAACATTTTTAAATAAATGCAAACTTGACTACCAGGCTATTAGTACTACTAAATGATTTTATTTCATAATTATTTTGCAATATATAATTAATTTATGTTTAACATGTTTAAGAAGCCTTCTTCTCTAGAGAACTTGAAGGGGGTGGCGCCCCAGCGCCTCCTATTGACCAGCAGCCATTGGTTGTTATTACTAGAAATGTAATTTGTTAAAAACACAGCGGAGGAAGACATAATTCAATACGGTTTGGGCTATTGATGATTTATTTAATTACTACGTATCTGTAAAATACCTGTTTAACCTTGCAATTAAAAACTGCTATTTAAAATACATAAATCGTTGCCTATAGATTTATTCAGTTATTTTTATAAATTATTTATTTAGTTTTACTAAGCAAATTGGGATGTTTTAGTTTTATGCTGTGGTTGTTTGCAGAAAGACATCCTTGTTAGAAACAAGGCTTAAATGAAGGAAACTATTACATTGAGCCAATACATTTCACACCATCGGTATTTCTGAGTAAATATTGAGGGGGAGAAAAACCGCAACTTGAAATGATAAAATCAATTTCCCTGCAATCTCTAGATGAAAAAGAACATTCCCGTTGTTTTTGTGAAAAACAAATAAACTCTCTCATCAAACGTTCATTTACTCTTTTAATAGTGTCCTTGCTGGTCTCCCCCAGCCCAGAGGAGGGGGGTGCTGCCTCTGAAATGAGTCTTCCTGGGAAGACTGTGGAGGAAGGACCTCCCTCTGAAATGAGTCTCCCTGGGAAGTGTGTGGAGGCAGGTGCTGCCTCTGAAACGAGTCTTCCTGGGAAGTGTGTGGAGGAAGGCGCTGCCTCTGAAATGAGTCTTCCTGGGATGTATGTGGAGGGGGGCCCTGCCTCTGAAATGAGCCATAAGAGGTATGACAGGTGACTTTTGTTGTGCATGTGGTTATATGCCCTACATTTCAAGACATCCTTTAAAGTGTTTTTTTTCTCCTTGTTCTGTTCATAGGGTTCAGCTGGAGAGAGCAGAGTCATTTGTACCCAGCTCTCTGTCCATGAAGAGTGACAGGTCAATGGAACATCCACACAACTTGAATGGAGATGTCACCAGTGATCCAAGGTAATATTGCTGTTTCATAGAGTACTGCTTGTCACTTTTGTGATGGACTGGTGCTAATTAAACCTGCCCCTGGCGGGGGCTATTTAAGTCCATGGAGTAGACCTGTCAGCCCCTCCTAGTTTCTCCAAATGAATTCCACTTTGCAGTGAGATTCTGCTGTAGTAATATGTGCTCTCATTTAACCTAAGAGGTAAACAGGAGAAATTTGTTTGTGCATGTGGTTCTTTGTCCTAAATGTTAAGACCTGTCTCCATAAGTGGATGGGGTTAGCTGGGAGGTCTGTCTCCATATTCTGTGAGCTAAAGCTATAGGATGAGATGAGGTTTACTGGAAGTTCTGTCTCCATGTTCTGTGAGTTAAAACTACAGTAAGGGCAGGAGGTTAACTGGAAGGTCAGAGGAGATGTCACATGGGATCCCCGGTAATTTTATTGATTCATACAGTGCTGCATATCCCAAATATAGGTACATAGAAAAATATGTTAAAATACTTTCCCGTAAGATACCATCCTACTTATGTAGCTGCTAGTGTGTGGCACGCTGGTGCTCTTAGCGGTTTATTGGGAGCTAGTGCAGATCTAGTATTATTATAAATGATCAGGATAATTTGTGTGGGAGAACACAGGCAGCACAGTTTAGTACATACTGGGGCCTGCGGGGGAATTTTACATATAAATCAGATGCCTGGAGATTGTAATAGGGCCTGAGTCGTCTTCCTGCAAGCGGGGGTGTTGTCAATCAGTCTTCTGTGGCGGATCGGGGTTGTGGATTAGTGTGTTGGCAGAGACGGATCGCTAGACAGAAGGAGGGCTGTGTTTGTAGTATCCCCTGGCTATACTACATACCTCCTACATCAGTCCTATATTGGACTGGCCCTTCCTGGTTCCTCATGGAGCCCAGCTCCTGTCAGGACACCCCTCCGTCTGCATTAGCATCCTTACCCAGGTCCATCTCTATGATTTACTTTATCTGTAGTATATTTGATTTTCTTTATAATGCATCATGTATCATTCAGTAGTGTGTCATGTATCAATGTGATGCATCATTCAGTAACAGTCTTGGTAGAGGCTTGACACATTTAAAGCTTTCAGTGTAAACTTGTTTTTTTAACACTTCTCTCTCGTTTGTCGTTCCAGTCTGGATCCATTTAGGTGTACAGTGTGTGAGCAGATACTGGAAGACCCAGTCTCTATTACCTGTGGACACAGTTTCTGCAGGCAGTGCATCACCAGCCACTGGGACCAGACTGGTCCTGCGGAGGACTACGCCTGCCCCCAGTGCAGACAGACGTTCAAGACCCACCCTGTACTCTACCCCAACATAGCCCTGTCTGAGCTTGTGCAGAAACACCAGCAGGGAGGGTTCAGTCACTACTACACTGGCCCTGGAGCTGTGATCTGTGATTTCTGCACTGAGAGGACTGTCAGAGCTGTGAAGTCCTGTCTCACCTGCTCTGTCTCCTACTGTGAGAACCACGTCAGGCAGCACTACACGATCCCAGCACTGCAGAGACACCAGCTGGTGAAGGTAAGGGACTTCACTCATTCACCCACCAAAGTCATATTCACTCATTTCCCTGTCTGTCCTGTATTCACTCATTCACCCACCAAAGTCATATTCACTCATTCCCCTGTCTGTCCTGTATTCACTCATTCACCTGCCAATGTCATATTTACTCATTCCCCAGTCTTTCTTATATTTTCACTCTTTCACCTTTCTGTTTCATATCTACTCATTCACCGTCCTTGTCCTGCAGTCATTCAAAGACCTGTTTTTCCTAAATTCTATCATTGATCAGTCCGTCCCATATGCCGTCATTCACCTCTCTGTCTCATTAATGGATTGCCATGCATTCACTAATTCACCGATTTCCCATATTCACCCATTGACCAGCCTGACCCATAATTCACCCATTTACCAGTCTGTCCCATATTGACTCATTCCCCAAACTTCTCTCTCTTGCACTCTAGCCCCTGGCTGTCTGCCCCATCATGGTGCACCACCTGCTGGCTGATTATTAAGTTAACTCCCTGCAGGTGCTGCTGGATGTTACCCAGGTATCCCTGGTGTGTCAGACAGGCATACATGTCCCACAAAGCCAAAGGCCCCCTTTAGGTCAACACTGTTCATTACAGACAGACCTAAGGCTAAATAAGTACTTTTCCTCCTAATGAAAATGTTTGAATTTGGTCAAAAACATTTTAAGTGTTAGTTTGACTTTTTCAGTGTAATTTTCTGGTTTTTTTATCAACTGCCAGTTATTGGGTGGATTTCAGTGAAAGCTATTATCTGAATCTGATTATGTCTTGTTGGAGACCAGTGTGTATAATAGTCATTCATATCTGACTATTAGATTGCCGAGCGATCACACAGGGTGGTGGTGAACACAGTGGAGCAGTGGAGTAGTTATATATTTATTTATAAATACAAATTCTAAAAACACACAGAAATTGCAATAGCAAGAAAATAAATGTTCTTAAATCGCCCAGCCATCTACCTTCCCTCAGCATCTAACTACATTTTCTAGCAGACTTTAATGTTCTTTTGAATTAGACCATTGTCTGCAGTTGTACTTATCCACCAGCTGAAGACCATTAGCATACAACAGGAAAGTCTAATGTCAGGCTGGCTGGTCTTACTGGGCAGGACACTAGTTCCCTGCCCATTTAATCACTCAGTAATTCAAACCAAATCAACAATCTACATCCATCTAGTCTTGTTTTGTTAAATAAAAAATTTGGGAAGCATCTGGGATTTTTGTGTTTTGGTTGTTATGGACCGGAGGCAGGCAGGAGGACAACAAGAGGCAGGCCAGAGGCAGGCAAGAGGCAGGTAGGCAAAGAAACAAGACTTTGCACTGAATTGGTCTGTGTATTTCCCAACAGGAAATCCCATACTCAGAGTTGAATGCCTCTTCTCTGATTGTTCAAAGAAGGAAACAGGGGGAAACAGGTGAGTTTTTTTTTCAGTTGTTCTCCTTCCTGTTCCTGGGGATCCTCTGTGTGATGTTTGTCAAATCCTGTCTTTTTTTATTACATTTGTTTGCTCTTAAATCGCTTCATAATTATCCAGTGATTCATGACAAATGTGTTGCTATCGATGTGTTTATTGTTGTAAAATAATAATTGTTTTTAATGTGCTTTTCTCAGACAGCCTTCACTGTGACTAGACAAAAAGCTGCTGCTAGAATCTGAACCAGAGTTAAATAAATAGCCTAGTAACCTTGGTACTAGTAACCTAGCAACCTTTCACTGGTTACCTATAAAGCACAGCTCTGACTTCATGGTGTTGTTGTGATAGAGCTTTGATTTTATATAAAACAAGATTGCACAAGACACAAAAAATATGTTTTCTTTAGATGTTCTCTCAACTGAGTAGTTGCTAATGTGTCAAGTGTTTACCAAATTAGACAGTTTTGAGATTGTTAGAGATCTGTCTATGTTTTGTTTTTTTAACTTGAAGGAACACATAGGCTAATTTCCAGAAACGTGTTAATAAGAGTTAGATACGGTCTGCACAGAACGCATCATAACCATTGATGGAGATCACTTAGATACATTCTAATATGATCTGCACAGTAAACATCATAACAATCAACTGAACCTTCATCTGTAGAAATTTTGTGATTCACAGGTGATCAGATCTGACTCTTTTATTCTTTTCTGTTCCTAAAGTTGATGACTTGAGAAGAGTTGAAGGAAACCTTAAGTCCAGTCTGGAGAAGAGGTTTAAATTCATGGTTCATGGGATGCCTGAGGAAGGGAATAAGGCCTTGTTAACTGAAATCTATACAGAGCTCTACATAACAGATGGTGGATGTGAAGGGGTGAATACTGAACATGAGGTCCTACAAACAGAGATGGCACACTGGGAACAAACCAAACAACAGACTGTAAAGCACTGCAATGACATCTTTAAACCCCTGCCTGGCCAAAAGAATCCCATCAGAACTGTGCTGACGAAGGGGGTTGCTGGAATTGGAAAGACTGTCTCTGTGCAGAAGTTCATTCTCGACTGGGTGGAAGGAAAAGCAAACCAGGACATTAATTTAATGTCCGCACTACCATTTTGTGAGCTGAATTTGATGAAGCATAGAGAATTTAGTGTGATGCAACTTCTTTTTCACTACTTTCCAGAAATGAAAATGATTCAGAATGTTAAATTGGATAAATTGAAAGTTTTGTTAATTTTTGATGGTCTGGATGAGTGTAGACTTTCTCTTGATTTCCGGAACAGTGAGAGCTGGTATGATGTAACAAAGCCAACCTCAGTGGAGGTGTTGCTGACCAACCTCATTAGGGGAAATCTGCTTCCCTCTGCTCTCCTCTGGATAACCTCCAGGCCAGTAGCAACCAATCAAATTCCTTCTGTGTTTGTTGACCGGATGACAGAGGTCCGAGGGTTTCACGGTCCACAGAAGGAGGCGTACTTCAGGATGAGATTCAGAGAGGATCCGAGCATGGCCAGCAGAATCCTCACACATGCGAAATCTTCCAGGACCCTCTTCATCATGTGCCATATACCAGCCTTCTGTGAGATTTTAGCAAGTTTTCTCCTACAAAGATTCAGAAAACAAAAAATTGAAGAGATGCCCCCAGCTCTGACACAGGTGTACACACACTTTTTGTTCTTTCAGACTGGAATAAAGAATCAGAAGTATCTTAAGAGCAACGAGACTAAATCCAATAAGGTGTTTCAATTAGAGAAAGACAATATTCTGAAACTGGGCAAGTTGGCTTTTCAACATCTGATAAAGGAGAGCATCAGATATAATGAGGAGGATTTAACAGATGGTGGAATAGATACCAACAATGCTTCAGTGTACTCTGCAATGTGTACAGAAATCGTCCAGGAGCCTGTACTGTATCAGGAGAAGGTGTACAGCTTTGTGCATCTCAGCATCCAGGAGTATCTTGCTGCTTTGTATGTGTTTGACTCCTTTACCAGCAGGAACATGGACTTAGTGACATATTTTTTCAAAACAGAGTTTGGAGCTTCACCTGCTGAAGTGTCATTGGCTGACCTGCTCAAAGGTGCGGTGGATAAGGCCCTGGAGAGTAAGAATGGACACCTGGACCTTTTCCTACGCTTCCTTCTGGGCATCTCACTGGACTCCAGTCAGCATCTCCTACAAGGACTACTGACACAGACAGAGAGCAGCTCACAGAGTGTTGAGGAAACGATCAGACACATTAAGGAGAAAATGAAGACCGATCTTACACCGGAGAGGTGCCTCAATCTCTTTCATTGTTTAGCTGAATTGAATGACAATTCCTTTGTGGAGGAAATTCAGAAATACCTGGACAATTCTTCAGAGGAAGAGCTCACACCTGCACAGTGCTCAGCCCTGGCCTTTGTGCTTCTCATGTCAAATGAAGTGCTGGACGTGTTGGACACCAGCAAATACAACACATCAGAGGCCGGTCGTAAGAGACTCCTCCCAGTTGTGAAGTACTGCAGAAAGGCACTGTGAGTATTCACAAGGATTTTTATATATTCCATGCCTTTATGTGATATACCAGATTCGGTGACCAAAGGCTTTAAGATAATGTAATCAGAGCAGTATTTGTCATATTCAGGTAAACAATTCATGCTGTCTTGGAATTATTGTTCTAGACCTTTTTATTATAATATATAGTCTCTGTT
>JAOVYW010051799.1:0-14066 GCA_025775045.1 Hiodon tergisus | reverse complement strand
CCCCCCCCCCCCCCCCCCCCCCCCCCCAATCTCTCCCCTCTGCTCCTCCTCACGTCTGTGGCCTACAGAAGCCAGTGTAACTACATGTTACTCAGTCAGTGTGTTGGCATACTAAAGGGTTTGTTTTTAGCCACTTGCTAACTTACAGGCAGCTGTGCTGAACATGACAAGACATGAGCCACAGCTTGACAACTAGACACATGCAAATGCAACTTTTCCCTTGGCCGATATCTTGAGCTGTCGATTTCTTTGCTGTTTCTACATTGATAAGGTTTTCATAAGGCAAGTATAAGGCCATCATCTGGGATGTTCCCATGCTCTTTTTGGAGAGGAAACTGCGGTTTTAGTTTTAGTTGACTGACTTTACATCTTGTTTTGCTGTTAGATGAACCTGAACTGGAAGCTGATTGAAGCACACGTCGGCCACATAATGTGTCTTGTTTTTGTTCCCACCAGCATCTGGGTCCATCACCACAAACGACCCAATCCTGTGTATCTTCTTGTTAATCCTCCATAAACTCCTCCCCTTCCTGTTCACCCACTGAAAACCGAAAGACTCCGAAAAGTCAACGTCCTGCAGCGTTTTCCCTAATCATACCAAACAGCCGATGGAAAAGAACGAAACACAACATGGAATAGGAGAACAAGAGGAAACGACTATTACAAAAGAATAATGAATAATCTTCTGCCATGGACTTTAAGGAAGGTTTGTCTGAAATCTGGATGTAAATGGACTGTATATGAAGCATGATGGCAAAATAAAGGAGTCTTAGTGAATATAAGCTTCACACTCGTGTTAAACTCACAGCCAACATCCACGTTCACGCAACAACACTGTTTGTATGGCGGTCATAACTTATTTCTATACGTTTTATTTTATTTTTTTGGTTTTTTTAATGCTGTTGTTTCTGTAATAATAATTAAAAAAAATACATACATTTTTTGCACGAACTGTTGAACAGTTACTTAGTTACATCTACACACATTCCAGATCTGGGACTGACCTGATTGGGCCAGGGAATATCTGTTTAAAACTATGTGCTCGCACTCTCTCTCTCTCCCCTGCATTTTTTTTGTTTACACATTTGTTCAATGACTTACAAAAATGTGAACTTCGTATGTTTTGATTAAATAAGGCACATCTTGTCATAGCTGTTGGTAGTCTGCTCCCATAATGTTAATTTTTTATGAGATATGGTGATCAAGGTAATACATTTATTAATCATATATATATATATATATATATCAGTTATTGGTATGTTGGCAACACCCATTGAAATAAAAGTTCTTTTATTTTAATAAGCACAGTGTGGTATTTACACAGGTGTTTTGTATAGAAAGAAAATTCTGCTTCTCATTTAAAAAAATTTATATGTTGGAAATTGATATGTATTAGATTGTTAGAGAAACTCCTTTAATTCCTCTCTGTGTGCTCAGGGATCACCCATTTCAGTTTTGGGGCTTTTTTCTGTGTGCCACCACTGCAATTTCCCCTCCCATTTAGTCAACCCTGAATACATCTGCAGCTGTAAGTGGATCAAATAATTATGGCGCTCAAGTCAGTACTTTGGGAATGTCGAAAATTCTCTGAAATCCCTGAGCTTTAAAAATCCCCCGGGTAGTCAAACAGGCACGGATGCAGTGGGGAAATTGTGCATTCCTGTTAACCTGGGTGACGAACCAGAAACGGGCACACAGACATTGTTTAAATAGTCAACATAGGAGGTGCAAATTTTTAATTTTCACTTATCTGGAAAAAATTCCAATAAATGTAATAAGTTGCTTTTATACCTTTGAGACTCATCACAAGTGAAGCAACGTCCTCTTCAAAAATACATTTTAACACACAACCTATATTTAGCACGACTGGACAGAGCATTTCTTTTTAACTGTGCAAAAATAGCCCCTGAAGCTCTTTCTCTCCATTAGCAGACAATGGGTGTGCAAATGATTGACCAACAACAACATCCATTCCAAAAAAATGGGATCGTAATTTATGTTGTTTGTTGAAACCTCTTTAACTTGATGAATATGAATGGATACGTGACAGGGATATTTATATATATGTCCACAGTGTTGAGGAAATAATTTTATTTTAACTTCTAAAGCCATTATCCTGACAAATAGACTCAGACAATGAGACGCCAGCCATCGAAGGCACAGCAGGGGGCAAAACGATGATGTGTTCGCATAATACATTACAGCTGATGTCTCTGAAGGAAGGGGCCAAGCGTGGCGTCATTATTTCTGCCTTTCACTGTTTAATTCCTCATCAGGCCCCGTTCGAGGTTATAAATACCACGCATTTGACTTACTGGGTAAATGCAAGGGTTAGCTAATTATGTTCAGAATGCATTGCTTCTAAGAGAAATGCCACAGTCAAATTAGCATATGAATCAGGCGACTGATGTGTTTCCTGAGAGGTCGAGCGGTTTCAAATGTGATCCTGATAAGAATGCCAATGTCCTTTCCCCGAAATTTCATCGAAATTACTGAGGTAAATTACTGGCCATGATCAGGCAGTCGTTACAAGCGCCTTCCAATAAATGCACCTCCTGGCCACCAAGGCGACCGCTGAACTTATCATAGTATTTGGCTGACACACATATGGTTTAAATCTAGAACATTATCAGAGTGTATACAGCCCTAAGTTACTCCAAATAGAGCATACGGATATGTAAGCTCTGGGAGAAAAATAGTAACACATTCAAAAGCAAACATATCCTGTGGAATCTACAGAAATAATATGAAAATACCCGTTTTTTTCAGTCTTATCATTTTCACCTGTATTGTTCTCTTGAACACATTTTAAACAAGTATTGCTGCTAAGTGATTCATGGTACACTCTTCTGAAGAGCTGTTTAACCTTTTTTTAATCTGCTATGCCTCTGGCAGAGGCATTCTGGAGTGCTGATCTGACAGGAAAGGTGAAAGCCACAGCAAAGTCAAGGGCAATTCATTTAAGGGCAATGGCAAAGTCTATAATGCATTAAAGACATCTTTAGCCATCTCAAACGGGACACCCTTCTCGGTTTCAACCTCAGACTAGTCCCATGAATAGATCAGGAGTGCCTCACTTCACTGTACCGATTTTCATCACTGAGTAGAGTAGTAGACAAGGCATTGATGTGCTGCCTGAAGTTATGCTTCAGCTAAACTACTAGCTATGAAGTTTAGGCCAATGAAATGTGAACAGAAAAAAAAGAAAAACTTCATTTGGGAAATATAAAAAGCACAGAAAAACTCTGCAAAAGACATGCGGCTTGGCTAGGCTCTGGAGACCATTGTCACTTCAATACTATAAGTCCTGTATGGCACTTTATAAGAACGAGTTAACCCTTACCAAAACTGGTGTCAGCGGCTCAGCTGCTTCAGATAAAAGAGCTTAGCAGGAACAGTGGCTTCCCTGTGCAGCGATTCTCTGTTTTGGGGATGTCCCCTGGGAAATTCCTTTCTCCGCACCCAGAATTTCCACACGCTCTGAACCAGCACCTACGTTGCAACAAGGGTCCCTTATAGATTTGCAAAAGAGGCTTGGACACTGTGTCTTCGATTTTCGCCGATCCCAAAATAAAAAAAACCCAGGCCCATACACCAGTCAGTGTAAGTACTTACACAGATATTATTTTTTATTATGAAAATCAACGACAAACTACAACCAACTAGACTCACACGGCAGGCCAACATGAAGTCAATGAGAAAATTTGGATCAGTCATTTGCTCCTGCATTGGAGAGGTAAAGTTCTTAGTCCGTGAATGCAGTAAACCGAAGGAGATTCCTGTCCTTGTGTGATTGTTGGCCCCCGGTTCTATTTCTGACATGTGAAAAAGAATAATAAAGAAAATCTCCATAATGGTGTTGTTCCTTAATAAGTAGAAAGCTCAAAATGAGAATTAAAACTTTTATATAGTTCCCTTTATGAACTGTTGTAAACTATTTACTCTAACCAATTTCGTAAATGCAAAACCCAGAATAAAACCCACTCTATCAGAATTGTAATTGACTCTGTCTCTGCAAAAGCTGTCTCTGCATTCAAGGAAACATGCTTGCCGTAGCTTGCCAACTCTCTCTCTCTCACACCACAATGGCGGTCTTGCGACACATGGCACCATCATTTACGTTTCTTTTCGGGTGCTGTAATTTAGCCAGTTGACCTGGCTCATCAGTCGTACTTTAAAGGCTGAAGATTAATCTGTTTCGGGTCCTCTGTGAGATGTCAGGTCATGTTCGCCCCTGATTTTAGGACATCATCTTCCTGCTAAAATCACAGAGGTCCTGAATAATTGAATAACAAACCTGATAATTGATCTACCCTATTGAGAATATTGGGATCAAACGTAATGTCAAGCACAAATTCAGAAACTGGTGCACAATATTAGACCTGCCTGCAATCCCACATTGCAATTGCATTTAGTATATAACCAATGAGCATCATGTAACCACTATAACTATATTTCTACTGTTGTTGTTGTTTTGTTTTTTTTGCCTATTCCCCAAATGACCACCAGCCTGTTTTATTAAAGCCTTTAAAGAGCACAAAATTGCAATTCATGTGCTCTGCTTCGCAATGCGGATCATGGCGGATCACGCTCGCGCGCCCTTGTCCAGAGAGTCACTGTAATCTCCCCATTCGTTTTGGAGAAATGAATTATCCCGGGCTCCCGGTAACAACGCCGGTGTCGCCGCTAAAAGGTGTACCAAATCATCAACCTCGGCAACTTCTTCGGATGCGCTTTCCTCAGTAATCAGGCAACTGAATCTGGCAAAAAGGGTGTTATGCGCAAGTCACTAATCAAAAGAAAGCCTAATAGACCCTCTTTCTTCTTCTTCTAAAAGCAGCACAGGCTAATAGCAGCCCCCAGGCACACGCAATGCTTTTAAAGCGTCTTTCAGCTCATACCAAACGGCAGGCTGCCAAATATCAGCTAGGCTCCAGCTTTCATTGAACTCTGCAAGCACCTATATTATGGGGGAGTTAGCAGTGGTTTTCTTTCTAATGCCCGGATCATATATTATAGGGGAGAACAGGGATACAGCCCAGTCTTCTGAGCGGTAGTTCAATCCCGTTATGGTGAAATTCTGTGATAGGTTCAAACTGAATCCAAAACCCATTACACCACCCAAAATTCCGTGTCATCTTTGGTCATAGTATTATTGTCGAACACTCTCTATATCTCTCTATTTCTCTCAAACGCGCGCACACACACACACACATACACACACTCACACACACTATACTGTTTCTTTCAGGCACTGCTTTAAAATGTCACACACAAAAAAATTTTATTTATTGATTTATATCTTCAGTAGATAGCACTAGGAATAAATAAGGCATAACAATTAAGAGACAATCCTCAAGATTACAGGAGCATTGCATTGTGTGACAATCTGTACTAGATCGATAATAACTATAAACACTGATGCTTAATTAAAATGATGGCAGCCACAGTATACATTGATTTCGATTTTTTCACTGGCAAACTGTGGGGGTAGTAATGGATACCAACCCAAACAGAGTAGGACACAAGGTAATTTTGGGGGTAATATTGTTATAAAAGATTTTAAAAATGTTTTAAAATACTGGAAAAGTGCAACACAGTTGCAAATATTTCATAAAGAGAACGACAAAGCAAATGCCCCTTATACTATTCTATCCAGTTATCAATGTGAACATAACAATGTTCTTCATTCTTCCGCCAGACACTGCTATGGCTTTATGAGCGACTCCGGAAAGGTCGCAGTGGCTGTACTCATGTGTAGTCTTTAAAGCTGTTTTCAGAAGGCTGCACAGGAAACGACCACTGTAACACATTAAATGTGCACAAAAATTCACCACAAACACGTAAAGAAACACGTCGGTGTCCCGGCTCCCCGGAGGTTTATCATGCATGTCGTTTGCTTCTTGCAGGATCTCCCTCTGCTCCTCTCAGCTCAGCTGGCTGGCTGGCTGGCTGCTGATGGCCCTTCCTGTCACTGCCTGCAAGGCCACAGGGCACTCAGCCTGCTGCAGACTGTGCTCAGCCCACTTACTCGCAAAATACAGCACTAGCTGTGTAACTCCCTTCACGGGGTGATCTTCTCCAGGCAGTTGTCGGCGTTGTCTCAGTTGTCACCGTGGCTGCCATAGTACGGTGGGAAGCACGTCTTCTATCTGCTGAACTCTCAAGAACACTCCAAATTTGACCAAACCAAAAGAAATGAAAAAAGGTGAGCCAGCTCCGACACCAGTACTAGGTACATTTCTGGTTAAGTCGCTTCACCGTGTTTCCAAAACTGGATTTCCTTAAGAAGCCCCAGCTTGCTGCTACCTTACTGGGAACAACAGGAACCCCCGTGTCCCTTCCCCAGTTTGTGACATCTGGATTTTTGTTTGCTTTAGGTACACAAGTTCACAACAGGGAACAGTCTAATTCTTTATTGAAAACCTTTCCAACCATTTTTATAAACCACCAGCAGCTATAGTGCTAATATAGTCTTATCCATGGAAACATTTAACACCTCTTGTGCAAAAATACTTCTATTATTGCAAGAAAAATATACTGCTACTACTACTATTAAAAATTTACAATTATTATTATTATTATTATTATTATTATCAGTAGTAGTAGTAGTAGTAGTAGTAGTAGTAGTAGCAGTAGTAGTATTATACAGCTACTTATTCTGCCTTGGAAAACACACTTTCAAAATCTCTTCCTATTGTAAAACCTCATGTTTTACACCTATGCAATCAGCAATTTGTCATGCTACAGCCTTTTTCAAACAGCCTTTATTCACAGTTTATAACAGTTTGTACTTCTTCTTTATATGTATAGATATGTGTACGTTTATATTTATGTGTGTATATATATATGTGTGTGTGTGTGTGTGTGTGCGTGTGTGTGTGTTTGTGTTTGTGTGTGTTTGAGTGAAGAGAAAAGGACGTTTAAATGATGGAAAATACGTTGGTGGTAAAGCCTTTAAAATGATCAAAACAAACCACTTCATTACACAGCTGATCTCATTTGAAATGGGGGCAGAGGTCTTCTCAGTGACTCACCCTTGTTTGCAGCCTGTGGAGAAATCACAGTCTACATTTTCAGAATGTCTTCCTAGTGGATTTCACTGTAGCTTCGTAGCCAGTGTGGCTAATACGTTCTGTAAAGCCTGAGTTCTCTTTCCTTCTCCAAGCGCTTGGTTTCTGGGGCTGTACTTACGTAGAAATGAATGCTGATTTGTGTAGCAGTGAGCCATTTATTATACCAGTCTCAGCGTCAATAACATAGTTTCTTTTTTCCCACCCAGTTATTGAAGAATTTAAGTGATTTTTCTTTTGGCTTTTGAGATATTCTTATTTACTTTATTAGGGTTTAATATATAAAAAACATACAAAAATTCTATTGGACTTTACATTTCCACTGTAAGCGGTTGGGAGGGGGTGGAATTAATACGACAGAAGCTAATTATGGCAGTTAATTTTAGAGGGAATCACTGAGAGGGAAGCTTTCACCTTTTATTGCTTTTACCAAAACCGTCTCCGACAGTTTTCAACTGCCCAAGCTCAAGTAGACACTAAGTCACTGTGCGCAGCCTGGAATTAAAGATGTGCCCGGCCAGATTTGTCTCTCATTTCCTGGCTCTACATCTGTCTCATCTGAGATGCCAGTCTTCAGTGAGATGTAATGTAATATATGGGGCTTAACAATATCAGGGAGGATACGGTTTATTTCCATTTCCAAATGTTTATTGAAGGGAGGCTGTGGGGGTTTTAGCAAATTCGGTTTTCAACTGTAGGCAACGTCTGTTTAAATCTCTGTGATATAATTAGCAATAACAACTGACCGTCTACTTACTACTCCTTTAGTTTTGGAAAGAAATGTGGTCTTTGTATATTAGTGAGTTATAATACCGGCGTCTACTTGAGCTGATCATATCGTGGTTTAAAACTGGGTCTTTTTTAAAGAAAATATCAACGCACTCAAAATTCACGGTAATTTATTTTTTCATCTTGTGCCAAGTCAGGATAATGTATTTATCTCATCGCCTTATATTTTACATCGGTGCCCTGTCTGGCCCGAATACCTCAAGAGAAGGCAATTTTTAACACTTTTAAAATCACATCATTGCCCATAGGCGATGTAAATTAAAGATGCGAAAAGCAGTGACTGACAGAGCAGAATATATATATGTGTATGTATAATTTTGGTTTGTATTTTTGTTTAGTTAGTGCTTTGCCAAATGGGCCACAGATATATTCACTGCTAAATGTGATTAGTAAATAAACCTTACCTAGGTCCCCACTTTTCCTGTAGGTGACAGTGAAGAAACCACCCCATACTAACCTCCTTCGGTCAGCACCTCCCTTGTTATCCGTCGCCAATACTCACAGATTTTACTAATGGCAATGCTTTGAACCAGATGTGTGTTTTGCATTCTGTTTTCCACTTACAGTAAAAAACAAAAAAGCACACGTCGCTCTGATTATCTCTGCCTGGTGTGGTGTTGATTCTGCATCTCGCTCACATGCTGTCTGGGCTGGCCTTGTTACATTTACGTCCTCACTAGGAATGCAGCGTCTGGTAGCGTGTGGCAGCGTTCAGCCTCATTGTCATTCCGAAACGTGACAAACATCCTTAGCAGAATAGCGTGCATTCGCATGATAAAATGTGTCTATGAAGGAGGACGTTGCCATGTTTGTACGTTGCAGAGGTTACCACCCACCGCACATATCACTCTGGGAGTGCGTGTGGGGAAAATAAATGCTACAGAGAAGGGCCATCAGTCACCAGCAAAGAAAATTGCATGGAGGCAGGCCTGAAGGATTGTATTCAGTACCCCAGTCACCTTAACTTTAATCTACAGAATCTTGTTGGTTCACTTTTCATTTCTAACAGGGCACAGTAAAAAGGCCAGTGAAGCCAGTTTAAAAGCAGGCCTCGTAGATTAGGATAAATGCAGTGTTTACCCACCCACACCATACCGCTCTTGAATTTAAATAGGGGGACACAGCATTTCATTGCTAAATTACACTACTTTGCACACTCTATTGCAAATTCCATCTTATGTACAGCCAACCATGGCACCTTAAAACAAATCGCCTCATATTTACACAAATGGGAGAAACGTACCAAGCTTTGAGGGAGATCAGACACGGCAAAACACATTTTTTCAATTGAATTTACTTTTTTAGTTTTAATTTTGACAAATGAAAGGTGCTAAAATAAAATAATTTAAAAAAACAGACAGCAGGTTTCCAATAAGTTTTGGCCTGACCAGTGAAGGAAACGCGGCCGCTCTCCTTCTTCTGAAACCGATTTACATAGCGAATATAGCCAGAGGCCTTTTGTCAGTTTAATGAACTCCCTCTGTTTCGCAGAAGAGAATGGCAGCTGAAAACCCCCCTTAGCCCCTGCTGCAGTAGAAGTAGGTCAGTACTAATGGTGGGATATCTGCTCTGTGAAATATTGGCATTGCATCGAAGGAAAGGTATATTTTGTCTGATCGACAGCCAAGGCCTGGGAACTACAGTGCCTTGGAAATTTATTCATACACACTAAGTTTAAAAAACAAACAAACAATGTAAATAAAAAGCGTTATCTACAGAACAGTAGAAAAATAGATGTTTTTTGTAAAAAAATTAATAAATAAATTTTTCACACCACCAAGTACCTATGAGCAAAATACTCCAAACTCAAATTTGTGCAACCTGGAGTTTCATACAGACCTTCTGGAACTTCTGAATATACTTACAGAATAGCTGCTGTTAGTCGTAGCACTGAATGGGCAGTCTGTAATGGTCCACACGGTAATGTCGTACACTGTTATGGGCAGTCGCGGTAATGAATCCACACGGTAAGGTCGTAGTGCTGTTACGGGCAGTCGCTGTAATGAATCCTCAACCGTAATGTCATAGTGCTGTTATGGGCAGTCTCTGTAAGGGCTGCAATGTTCCTCGCGCTGACGTCTGCGCAGTTTTGGATGTTATTAAACTGGTTTTCGAGGGAAGAAACCTTTCCTGAAGACTCAACACAAAGTGAGGCAGTGTAGATGCATGTGAAACAAATCCGTGTCTTGGTCTTTGGGGATGTTTTGCATTTTCCGATACTGATTAGCCTGGAAAATTAGAGGGAACGTTGAATTCCAGATAATACCATAAATATGTTTGCCAAAAATCTTCTGCTGAGAAGCTCAGACTAGGTCATAAATTAGACAGTTCCAGCCTGTCTAATAGACATAATCGACTCAGACATTCCAGCCTCTCAATCATACAGATATACAAAGAAATCATACAAAATAATTTTAGCTTGAAGTGTTTACATCACAAGTTTAAGTAAATACGCAGGTCACAGGAGTATTGATAAAAAGGTACAATTCCATGAATTATACTTACATTTCATTAACCCCACAATCAAAGTATGAC
Organism: Hiodon tergisus; assembly: GCA_025775045.1. NCBI lineage: Eukaryota > Metazoa > Chordata > Actinopteri > Hiodontiformes > Hiodontidae > Hiodon > Hiodon tergisus. The sequence goes on along the minus strand of JAOVYW010051799.1, from coordinate 3,669 downwards.
ATCATGAATGCATATAGATATCATATATACTGACAGCTTCATTCATTTTTGATCACTGTGATGTGGCAGCCATCAAGCCGGGATTATGCCTTGCAAAATAATTTGGTCCCGGAGAGAATTTGTCCCCTGCAACAATGTGTCCCCACGACCCCCGGGACAATGGAGCCTAGCAACAATCTGTCCTAATGACAATTCGCCCATATGAAAATTCAACATGAGCATTGGACCTCACTTTATATTAAAGGGATCCTGTAAATGGATTTTAAATTGCTCTTTCATCATAAACAACAAAAGTAAAACTGATTCAAGAACTCTGTGATTGAAGGAAAAAAATAGGGAAAATAAAATAATCCTATAAATACATTTTTATGTTAACTACCTGTTCAGTAAATTGTAAGAACGGAAACATTCTGACAAAGTAGACATAACATAATAAAAACCTGTTCATTAGAACAGTGTGCAACAGTGGCAACTCATACTGGAACACCACAATTCCTATCCAGAAACATTTCCTGATTTCTAAAAAATTCTCTCAAGAATCAAGTCAAGAGTTTAGAGGACGTGACAACAATCAGGGTGAAAGAGTTTATTAGTGTGCGTGTGCAAGTGCACGTCCGGAATCATCCTGTTGCATTCTACATGCATCGATACTGCCCATCATTTAAAGTGCATCATTCCGGTTGTCGTGGGGATAAGAGTCACTACCGGCCAATCACTTTTCTGTATTCATCAAATATTTGATCAGCTAATGACTTATTTAGTTACTCAGCTTGGCTTCTAACTGTCAATGCCCTTAGGACTATGATTTATTTTATCTCCTCTGTAGCTATAAAATGGCAAATTAATAAACACATATACACATAAAAATAAATCAGTAATGAAGATTGTAGATTATTCTTGCCAGTTGGATGCTGCTACTCAGTGTAAGGAGAACTGTGATCGTCTCATTCAGTTTCATAACTGCCAACCTTCTTTGTTTTTCTTGTTTCTTTGCAGGCAAGGTTGTGTGTTTAAATGTCAAGCAATGCCTGGTGTGCTGACATAAATTGGATGCTCTGCATTCAGCATACAGGATTCAGTATCAGCCTCTCCACCAGCAGTCTCCCCTCTTTCTGTTCAGCTTCACAGTTTATCTGACTCGTTTGAAATGAATGCAGTTTACATACATTTACCAAGGCCTACTTCAACAAAGCTATGTTAGATTGCCCCCTTTTGGTCATTTATATGAATAAATTTAGGTGCATAATTATAGAGAAAAGGATTTCTGAGAGTGGTAACTGTGTCTGTAAAATGTCTTCCTTCGCTTCTGGGAGGATGTTAGAATACTAGATTAAGGGAACAGTTCTGCAGTTCTGCAATGTCCATAGGCGTGGAGCTCCACTGCTGTGCTTGTCAATCTCCCTCAGGTGATTAGTGTAGAAGAGGGGAATAGGGTACTGCTGAACATAGAATATCACCCTGTTGAACATTGTAACAAAGTACATAATAGGTACGCTGTTGTCATGCCTCTCCACTTAGACGGCCATTAGCTACTTCTACTGAGTCCAGGTCCATCCAAGGCCTAGTTTTGCCTTCCTTTCTCTAATGTAATAATATAAGATTGAGTAAAGTAAATGGGGGGGAGGCACTGAGATACAGTTTGATGTATTTACGCTGCCAGTTATGTTACACAGTACCACCATCCACCATTCCAGTGTCCAGGCCCCTCCGATGCCTCTACAGCCCTACAGAAAGCTGTTGCTTCTGCCCAACACTTTCTCAGTCCACTCGCTGGCTATCTGTTCTGGAAACCCCTGTCCAAAACACCAGGGTAGGGATGCTGGATGAGTGAGCAACAGGGGCCAATCTGGAAGGATTGTCCCCTCATTGAGATAAACGTAGCAAACCCGGTACCTTCTCAAGACTCACAGGGTAGACTGCTGTGGCTAATGACAAGGATCAGGACATGTGGCATCACAGGCAGCGGGGCTCACGGTGAACCCTGGCACATGTAGTTTTACAGAGTTGAGGAAGGTATCCTGAATATCCTGCCTTTAAACATCAAAACTGACCACTTCTACCCATACCGCACATACCCCAAGGCAAATAGCACAGAAAATATACACTGTGCCAGGGGTCTGAGGCCATTTTTCATCAAGAACTTCTCCGGATTCTGAAAATTCAAAAGCTATCCACTGCAGTCGAATCAAGACATACTACAGAATATGCTATTCAACCATAAAAACAAATAAATAAACGAGACAACCACATCGGCTGAGTACTATTGATATCATTATTATTACAAACATGCTTTTTGTATTTTTAGACTGGATTTCGCTTGACTGCTCACTCATGGTTGAAATGAGAGTGTCTTTCAAATGCAAAAGGGGAAAAACGGAAAGAGAGCTGAGGACCAGTTTGCAAAGAGGCAGAACCTGGAGCAGAACCAGCATGAAAATCCGAAAAACAGCTTACTCCCTGGCTTTGGACTCTCACAATGACTCTCTTTCCTCTCTCTATTCAGCATTTTACTTTAAAAAGTGAAGCCGAAAACCTGGCCACTAAACGTACTTACTTATCACGGCTACTACTTACTGTTCCCATATGAAACTAATTGCTGACAAACACAAAAATAAATTTACCCAGGAGAAAAAACGATACTTCTTCTGCCGGGCTGGGAAAGTATCTACGCTCCGGTAGATGTGACAAAATAAGAATAATCGTCTGTGTCTGAAGGAAATTTAGAGTTTGGTTATATAATGCATGAGTGTGGTTTGTGTTACGGGTTGTCCCCCAGTTCGAATCCACCCTCCGACCCAATGCAACAGCTGCAGACGGGAGGCTTAAGCTATGGGTCATGATGATCATTTAAAAGATACAGTTGATAGACAGGACTAGTTCGTACAGCTGACTCGTCCAAAAAATTACTCAATAAATTGACAAAACACAACGAAAATTGTGACGTCTGCTTGGCCACACCTCAGCTCGCCAGCACCTCGTGAACACGCTGTAAAAGAACGCCAAGATCACCAAAATAGAGCCCCCCCTTCCTCACAGGGGACTGCATCTTATTATTCCATCAAATTAACGTGGAAGGAAACGTTTAAATGTAAAGACATAAAGACGCATAGTGAGGAAGACCAATGCGGGAAAAATATATCTATTTAAACATGCAAAGGCTGAGCCTGGGCTATGGAGATGGAGGTTTGTGGTTCTAGTCCCTGGATGGCTCAGTGAGTTGTCTGGAAATAATCTTATTAAAAACTTAGTACTATTATTCACTGACTTAGTATAAAACAGTTCCTAACACTTTAGGGAAGGGGGAACGGTGCAACTCGAGCTGCAAAGCCTGCCGCTTAGCTTCTTATGCCACCCAAGGGGTCCTTTTGGAACCTTTTTGGAATTAACCATTGACTTTAAAAACCCACTGGTTTACCTTTGGAACGTGTTTGGTAAGTGTTCTGGCTTTGGTACAGTGGTTAGTTGTTGGGCTTTGGAGCTGGAGGTTTGTGGTTCTAGTCCCTGGATGGCTCAGTGAGTTGTCTGGATATTATCTTATTAAAAACCTAGTACTTTTATTCACTGACTTAGTATAAAACACTTCTTAACACTTGGAAGGGAAGGGAAGGGAAGGGAAGGGAAGGGAAGGGAAGGGAAGGGAAGGGAAGGGAAGGGAAGGGAAGGGAAGGG
>JAOVYW010051767.1:26840-58244 GCA_025775045.1 Hiodon tergisus | reverse complement strand
TGTGCCCATATTTGGTCCCCCCCCCCCGCCGCCGCCCCCGCTGCACTTTACCACTAGTGTGGAAGAACGCGTGTTTTTTTTTCTGTCAGACGTTAACCGCCGGAGGAGAAAAGGGATTGCAAGGGAAAACCGTGGAGGAGTCTCTTAAGTAAATGGATTTTAACTGTCCTATCTGAACTAAGTGTGTTGTTTTAATATGGTTTAAAATGTACTGTTGGATTAGTCGGCGCATTTCTGCGATTGGCTCTTTTTCTTTCCTGTGGATACATGGGCTTCTTGAATCTCACTCGTTTTTATTCAGTGGCATTATTGGAGCCCTATTCATTCTGTTAATTTTTTTTAAAAGCAAGACCATTGTGGCTCAGACATACTTTAGGGTAGGGTCCAGTTCTGCCCGTTTTTATTTTCACCAGGGGCCTCATTGGTGGATGGAATAATCCCAGACGTCAGTGCTGGCGTGCGTGGTATAATTCTCCGGATTAGACACAGTTAATCTCTCTGACCGGAGAGCACCAGGTGGACATTCCAAAACGTTCATTGTCTTTTCTAACACCTGACTTACTATGTGGTGTACAGATTATTGACTTGTGTCCTCCCTTTAAACGACTTTTGCCTTTGATGATAGTGAGTCAGTGGAAACAGCGTTTTTTTTAGTGAAGGATAGCTCGTGTATGTGGTAAGTGTGCATGCAAGTGTAAAGAGTAAAGTAAAGCTTCGAGCTGAGTCTGCTCACAAAGCCGGAAATAAATAAATAAATAACCCCCCGCCTCCCAAGGCCAATAACCTTACCTGGTCCGTGAATGTGTGATCGATCGTGGTGATGTTCACATGGCAACCAATGGCCCAATGATCTCACTGAATGGACCTTCTGTTTTGGGTTTTTTTTGCATCAGAAGCATGTTTTGGAGCATTGGATACACTTAGCTTCTGGATAAGTTCCATAAATTATATACTACTTGGTCAAAGGGGATAAAAGATTATGCTGTTCAGCCTATTGATGGATTTTTGGAAGAGTTGCCCACATCTGTGCTGGTTGTTCCTAATAAAGTATTTATAATACCGCATAATCTTTCAAGTCATTCCAGTCTGCACCAGTTGAACTTAAATCATTAATTACAAATGGAATAAACTACTGCTAGAGCAAGAGAATAGCGCTTGTTTAATGACACGATTAGCTATAGCATTGTGCCTGTAGATATATTTAAATGGTGCCGTGACTAACTACACAACTGTAAAAATAACGATCCAACTTATTGTTTATTAGTTTCGATTTTAAAATGTCCTTTGTTTTACTACCTAAAAGTAATTGTGTCGTTCGTGTAGTGATGTGTTCGTTCACAGCGAGAGAGAGAGAGAGAGAGAGAGGGGTTATGGTTCCACTGGAGTTTGCATTTGGCACATTACAGTAGCTATTGGTAGTTGCTATGTTTAAAGTTTGTTTGAGCCCTCGAGCATTACATAAACCATAATCCAACATGAATATAGTTCATGGCACAGGGACACTGCGGTACCATTTAAATGGTATGTGTTTTCTGTGCCTTCACTAAACTTCAGAAGAATAGCCAATGTACGCAAACAAGGGCTTTTGAATGGCTGGTCATGATTCTAGTACAATTCATATTTACTTTTATACCTTTTGAATGTAATACATTATTTTCTATAATTTACGTATTATTTTCCCATGCAAATAAAACTACGATTCCACAATGTTTTTGATGAATGGGTTTTGTTTTAGGTTGAATATGAAAATGAAATTTGAACTGGATGTGTATAACTCCTTAATAGAAGTCCAACTAATAAAAAAACAGGTCAGTCAAAAATCACACTAGAAACAAACGAAGTAAAAATATGTTTGCTTTTATATAATATTTACAAAATACAAATTAAATCATGTACTAAAATGTACACACCCATATTCATTAATCCATCAGTGTTTACATTCAATAAAAGAAGTCACACTGTAATTACCCATTTTGTAAATAAAGGGGGAAAAAAAACAGCACTTGCTCTCTTAGACATGTAAATATAGATCTGAATCCATATGTATGAGGAACAAATAAGCTCTGGAAACCACTTAAATGAAACCAGTACACCAGCGCACCACACTGGGGGGACTTCATGTTCCCTGCCACTCTAAGAAGCACAGACTTGATTATCATTAGCGTACGGTGCAGCGCTGGGGCAGGCCGGGAATAACTCAGAATCAAGGATTGCCGTGTCTCATCCCAAGGCACACACAGCAACAGGCATTGTGTGCACGCGGTTGTTCCAGAGAGCTTGAGCTGTTTTCGAGGACCTGCTCTGCAAGCGAGGATTGAGAAGCCACAGAGAGGAAGCTAACTGCAGAACGTATTTTACACAGAAAACAACCAATCATATTCACCGAATCACAAATACCTTGGACTCCGATGTAATCTTTATGAAAAATATGCACATATTATGCACAAATAGCAAGCTATTACATTTTCTTTGGATAATAAAATATAGAAGGGTTTAACCAAACACGGTCATTTCAGTCTGTACTTCACAAATGTGCGTCGGCACAATAGACTCCTGACTGGGAATTGAACCCTGGTTTACTAAGGAAATCAGTCCAGTGGGGTAATGGCACCACTCACAAAATAAGAAAACTCGCCACATGTGTCACTTTCTCTTACTGTAGACATTTCTGCTACCATCCATGACATACAGTGTTCTAGTCTAGGTCAGCCACATCAAGGCAAGCACAGGAAATGCAGTTTGGCCTAAAAAACCAGCAGATGGCAGATCGTTCAAACGCATAAAGACCACTTGCCTTGCACTCCTTAATCATTACAAATTAATTTGAGTCAACAGTTGAATTAGTTTAACACCTCAGTTCACTGATTAAAGACTTGTATCCACCATACAAAAAGAAATTCAAACGTTATTTGATTCGGCAACTTTTTTTTATATACCTTAATATTTAAAAAAATGGAGTGTATAAAATAAATGAACGACAACGGTTATAAAATACTGTTATGAAAATATGAATGATTCCTTCCGAAGAGCTTGGTGAATCCATCTGCAGTACAATTAGCTTTTTTTTTTTTTTTTTTTTTTTTTTTAGATGTCTGAGCATCACGGCTCCTCCCCCTTCTCATTCAACGCTTATGGCTGACAATGACACTACCCTCAGAAGCCCACGGGCTTTTCTTGGGTTGAGTACCAAGCCCACTGCACTGCTTGTCCAGAGTGCTACCATGAGCGTAGCGCCTAGGTAGTGCCCCTACATTGGCTGAAACACAAAGCCTGGGTGACATGTCCATGTCCCATGGTCCTTGGCTTCAGAAGGAAGCCGCGTGCACGGCCCAGCTCAGGCAGCCAGATGTGGCTCTCACTACGGCACGGGGCTTTGTGAAACACCTCCCGGGTTCCCCGGTCCCATTTCTGTCTCGACGTGTTAAACTTCTGGTAATGTTTTACTTCGGTTGTAGACGTCTCCTGTGAAGCTGGCCTAGATCAGCTTTGAAGAGCCCCTTTTGCTGATGAGAACCTCCAGGAGCCTGAGCTTGGCTTTGACGTGCTTGTATTCATTGTACTCCTCCGCCAATGGGGAACGGTCCTCTTTCTGCACACTTCTGTGGAGCCGCAAGATAGGCACACGGTCAAGCATCAAGGTATGGGGAACACAGTACTTCATACAACCGTATGAAACTCAATTAAATGTTTTAGGTTTGAAGTTCTTTTAAATTAAGCCATTAAATTAAGTTCAGTGGCAGTAGGCGGTGCTCGATTAAAGCGGGAACGCTCTCGCCCTACCTTCCGTTTTGCCGGAAAAACTGGTCCTCAAACTCTCTGAGACTCTTGCGGATTCTCTTCTTCTCTTCTCGGGCCTCCTGCAGCTGCTCCACAAGTTCTGGCCTACGGGAGATATGGGCGCATCTTTAAGCCTTGTCCACCCAGGACATTTTCACCTGCCTGAAGTTCACCATTTCTGCATGTGATCGATGACTGACAAGCACAAAAAACGTCATGGTGGCGGAACTATATAGACACACACACACACGGGTGCATCCTAAAAACTTTAACTCTCATTGTAATTACATACTTCTATAAAACAACAGATTTTAAGACGTTAATGTTAATAATCAGGAGCCACACACTGTTTGGACCATTTAACCACTTGGCTGAGTCTACATACGGAGTGGAGCTGCAGGGTGCTTGAGTTCAGCCCACTACCATCAGGAGCAGCTGCTGACTTACATGGTGGCAGAGTGGAGGTTGGACAGTCTCATGTCCGTGCTGTTCTTGGAGGGGGAGAGCTCGTCGACGGGGGAAACGAAGCCGTCCACCTCCTCGTCCAGCTGGTCCAGGAAGCCAAGCATGCTGAACTCCGGCTTTATGCTCATGGTGAACTGGGTCTTGGCGTCGCCGTCGTCTTCGGACCCGTCTTCCTCCTCCTGAGAAAGAGCGGGGCGGAGCCCAGTCAGTAAAGGCACAGAGCTGGGCGGGGCGGAGCCAGAATGGAGGAACAGCCCACTCTGAATCACACAACTCTCGGCACGCCCTCACGGCAGATCACTACAAAGAGGACAACCACCGCAATGTGCAGCTCGGACGCAGGAGTCACAGACCCGCATGCGGTCACTAGCGCCACTAGCTAAACTATGTATATTTTTTTATCTTATTAACATTATGATCAAATAAAATCACATCTAAATAACATCTAATTTGTTAAATCTAAATTATTTTATTAACAAATGAAATGGGAACATATTTAGTGTACATTAAACATTTATCAAGCACCTAATTTCATTGGATTAACTCATTGGATTTTTTGCGTGGATTAACAGCAAGGCTTCAGATTTCACACAAGAGATAAAATCAAGCATGGATGAATCTCCACCACCAAACATTGGTTTAATCAGGAATCTCCACAGTCAAAGCACAGAAGATGCCTACGGCCAAGCAAACTACTGGTTTCAGTGCTACAGACGGGGAGAGGAAGGAGAATCAATAGGCTGTGATCGGGGGGGTGGGGACTAAATTACAGATTAGTCTATGAGCAGCTGCTCTTCACCTTGATGTGGTCGAAGAACAAGGCTGGTTCACCCTCAATAATGGGCTGAAGCAGAGGGCCCCTGCGCTTGCTGGAGGGAGAGCCCTGTGATGATTTTACCAAAGGAGATTACCAAAGGCAGTCTGTGAAAGTACTTCACACTGATCCCAGTTCAACGGTGGGGAGGGGATCGGGGAAACTTCAGAGTCGACTATACAAATTTCTAACAAGACATTTTTTCTGTCGTTTTATTGCTGTGAAAGTGGCTCTTACATCTATCAGTGTCATAATTCACCAATTTAAACAGTAATGCACTGACAAAACGTAAAATCACTAGGCTGCATCTCATTTTGGAGTTAAATTAATATTAGTTTATTAGCATACGGTTACGTGACTATGGGAAAACCTTTAACCGTATTTACTTAAATCCTGTCACTATCACTAATTTTCTGCATGACCGCCGACCCTCGTTGTAACTGCAAGGCCATAAGGGGGAAACCTGCAGAGCTATTTCCCCCCCCCGGCTTGTTGCTAAGCGCTCAGGTTTCAGTCTTTTCATCCGGGGCTTTGCGGCGACAACACAGCAGCGCTCAGTGGGGAATGGTGTGGCCACCGGGAACGTCTCTCCTGCTCCTTCACAGAGCAGGGCGACTGCGGTGAGGCGAGGGCAAAAGACACGGGAGTCGTACTTACGATGACAGGAATGGTGGAGGCCCTACAGAGAATCTGCTTCACCAGTCGGTATCTGTCGTACAGGGGCTTCATGGTCTGCCTCTCGCTCTTCGTCACCTGGCATCGGAGACCACAGCAAAAGGGCATCTGGTCAGTTAGCAGCTGGTTTAATGCATCCATCCATCATATGTTCAGTCAAATTCCTCCGATCAAACCGGCATAATCTTAATAGCCAAAAACAGTTTCTTTGTCTTTTACATTTTTACTTCAACCCTCTCAGACACTTTACATAAGTACTTATAACCCAAATGACCTGTGTCTGTAAAAAGGACTACGCACGCGCACACACGCGCGCACACACGCGCGCACACACGCGCGCGCACACACACGCGCGCACACACGCGCGCGCACACACGCGCGCGCACACACGCGCACGCACACACGCGCGCACACACGCGCGCACACACGCGCGCGCACACACGCGCGCACACACGCGCGCACACACGCCAGTGCTGGAGAGGGTCCCACACTCACTGGTCTGCCATGGATACTCTCGTAGTGCAGGAGAGCTTTCTGCAGGGCCACCTTCTCTGCAGAAATCTGTTCCCGTGTCATATCCTTTTAAGAGAGAAGAAAAACTGAACGCCTACACTTAACATCCACCCTGTCACTACCAGCAATTACTAAGTCCTTCAGGCTAATACGGTCACCCAACAGGATTATCGTTTTAATCTTCCTCCATTTAAAAAAAATGCCAACAGCTTAAGCCATAAAAACAGAGCCACGTTGAAAGCATATTCTGCACTTATATAACTGGACAATAGTATGCTCATTTGTCGGTGACGATCTTGATCGTGAGGACGGATGATGATGACGACGACGATGGCTCTCACCTTGATGTCTTCAGGACGGCCCACCTCCTCCCTCTTCTCCAGGAGCTTCTTCTGGACAGCCTCCAGTGTGTTCTCCACAGGCGGCTTCGGAGCCTTCTCCAGGGGCTTCCTCTCCAGCTGGGAGCCGAAGCTCTTGGGCAGGGTGTTGCTGCGCTGGCGTGTGACTGGTGGCAGGTCCTCCTCAGACTTCATCAGCTTGAGCTCTGTATGAGGCAGGAGACGAGTGTGGACACTAAAGACAAACACTGTTCCCAGAACAGTTTAGGCACTGCGATACGTACATCCCACTGGCCATGTGTTGTTCGGTGAGGACAAATCTCATTACGGTCCTTTGTCTTCATTTGCCAAGCAACATCCAGACTTACCTTTCAGGTCTTTACGGAGCTTGGAGAGTTCATTCATCCATCTCAGCACTTCTGGGTTGGCTGCCTTGTCGCTGTGAGAGGGCTGAACAAAATAAACGGGGTATAATTTAATGCCCCAGACACTTATGAAAGACTTATTTTTTATTTTTCATTAATCTTGGATTAAAGGTTGCAATTTTAACAATAAAACCATTTTTTCCTACAGACTGAGCCGATGTGGTATGAGACTTTTACAGAGTCTACTGCTTAATTACTGAGAGCCCTCAGACTCTCAGAGTTTCTCACCCACCCTGTACTTGCGCTCCTCCTCAAACTTCTCCTCGTACTTGTGGATCTTCCTCTTCAGGCTGTGGATCTTCTTGGAGATCTGGGCGGAGGTGAGCTCCTCTCTGTCGTCCTCGCAGGAGCCCAGGGAGGAGCTCCGTCGTCGGCTGTGGAGGAGGCGCACGCGCACGGCATCAGAGCCGAGGAACCCTAACCCCTTGGGAGCCGCTCAACCCACGCGGACGGCCCCCCGCCGCGGGACACCCGGAGTTCCCACGGAGCCTCACCTCATGAAGGAGTGAGCGTTGGGCGGAGAGGGGGGCACCTCGGGGTCGTCCAGGTACTGCTGGCTGTGCCCGAAAGCGTAGGAGCGTGGGGACAGCATGGGGTCACTGTCCTCCTCCAGTAGCTGGCGGATCAGCCGCCCTCCGACGTGCGGGGAGATGCGAGCCTCCTCCCGGTCCATGCTCTCCCTCTGCCAGGATGGATAAGCCGGCACTGGGTCTGTGGCACAGGGACACCGAGGTCAGACTCCCGCCGACGGCCCGCAGCTCGGTCTGAACACACTGAAGTGACCAAGGCAAAAACGGGAACAGACAAAGCAACTGGAGTAAAGCCCTGAAACCTGGCACCGCAGCCAGAGTCCTTCCTCGAGCACCAAGCCCAGTGGCCAGACAACAAGGGAGTCGCTTCATGCCGACACAGTTGTAAAAACGAGGGGTGGGGGTGTTATATGCGTCCACAAACCCTCCACTAGTTTATATCCTTCTTATTTATAATAGGCTCTGGTCCCGTCTCGGTGGTAAGCAGTAACGAAAGCAACAGCTGATTCCTTTATTCCCCCCATTAGCGCGAGCAGCGTTGTCAAACAAGCTGAAGCCGGCGTGCACTTTGCGTGAACGCTTGGACAGGAGGGAGACCCAGCACCGGCTGAAGCTGAGCAGCTCCCATCTTTTCCAGCGCAGCTCACGTTATCGCTCTGGCAACGCGAGGAGAATGACCGAGGACCGCCTCCTGGACACTATAAATGAGGAGGGGTCCTTTTTCCTCCTCGACAGATAACGCCAGACTCTCCATTCCGCGGTCCATTACCCGAGCTCAAACATTAGCGCTCAGCATGCTATAGGCAGGGCGGGACAGTAGGATAGTGAATTTGGAGCGTCATCACAGCAGAACGATCTGCAATGACGAGCGGTTGGTTATGGTGTTGTTTAGATGTGCAGCGCGGAACAAAGACGTGACTTCAGTGTTGCGTCGCCGAGCCAGCCGCAGCTTACAGAACGTCGGGGCGTTTACGGTATTCCTGGCATGTCGGGACTCGCCGGGTAGATCAGCAGGTGGAACGACTTGTCTCGTTGAAGCTGCGGTTGCCGGATGCCAATTGAAACCACAAATGTAATCTCCTTGTAATTCCCAGGCGTTCCCATAACTGTGTTTCTGATACTTGAATTATAAAGCCCCAATAACCAAAATGCCATTTTGTGGGGAAACCTGACGTGCAGGCACACACTCTAACATCCAAGGCCTTAACTGTAACCGCCCAAGTTGTTAATTGCTAAGAGTGTAGCAAGCGCTCAGTTGCATTGCCGTGCATTGAAAGAGATACAAGCGTGTAGCTTTTTTCCTTTTGGTCGTTTGCTTTATAGGGCATTCAAGGCTGGATCTACACAACCAATCAAGACTTACGGTCATAGTAACACAGCTGGCAAATGCTTTTAAAGTCAAGGAAAGGCACCACAACGAAAGGTGAATCTGGCAGAAAGGTAAGAGGGGAAAAGAAAATGCAGAGGTGAGAAATGCAGAGGAAAGAGAAAAACATATCAAGATAAATAAACATGGCGAGAATAATTTTACAACACAGCTAATCTGAAGCACAGCGCTAGTCATTGCTGCGGGGCAGAGGGCGAACCTCCTCCCCCTCACCCCCTCCATTTCAACACCCTCATCTGTAGGATGAACATCTTGTCTCGGGAGGACCTCTATTTTAAATTGCCATCTGCTGGGAAAATCTCATCTTGGCCTCTCGGGTCCCCACTTGGCGGCTCAACAACTTTCACAGGAACGGAAAACAAGACCCAGCGACATCCACCCAATCAGCAGCTGCACACCTCCAGTGTTTCTACTGCAGCACAACATCCAGTTCATTTCTGACCAAGCTCAGCGCCGCCGTCAAATTGAAACATAAAACAAAGTCATTTCATCAACAAAACAACACCATGCAACAGAAGAGGGGAATAGTAAAAAAGTGTAAAGGTTTGGAGGGAGGGGCACCACCTGGCTGGCCCCTCCCCTTCCCCCAGAAAACACAAACGGGAGGATGACCCAAATGGTATCTTACTCAAACTGACAGGCGCACCGGGACAAAGGTGTCCCCTTCTTTAGTACAGAAACTCCCTCTGTGTGATAAAGCACCGTTTACTCCGGAGAACTGATTTACACTAAAGCAACGCCACTACAGTGCTTCTACGCCACAGTGAAAAAAAACTACAAAAGAACAACAACCAACCAAAAAAAAAAAAAAAAAAAAATCAAACCTCATTATTTTTTTCTCCAGTGGGTTTGTCAGTTGTTTTGCAAGGTGTCGGGTTACCACAGATATCTGTAAATCAAGCACATGGCCGAGCTCAGGCTTTAATGACGTTAAACAGCTTATTTGCCTGCACGGCTCGGCTCACGGCTCGGACGTAAGTGTATCGCTGAATTGTGTTACATTCTTCAGATTGGAAGCGCTACCATGGAAATAAATATGAAATATTCTTGTTTTGACACGTTTCAGGTTTCCAAGGCCACATTAAAAAACAGTCCTCCTGCCTGTGCAGGAAAAGGTGCTGAGCATTTGCCAAAGTTCATTCTGGGCAGACGAGAACTATGGTCTCCCGATTCCATACACTGTGTGCCTCGCTGCCTCTCCCCACACCCTATCCATCTCATCCAAACACACCAAAACAAAACAACAAGAAACAGCCTTCTTTGCAAACCTTTCTATCGAAACTTAAGACCACGGTTCTCTGTTCTCTGGCTATGGTTTTGTAGAAAAAACGGGGGAGAAACTATATCTAAATATACACTTATTTAAAAATAAAAATAAAAATGATTTCATTTTCAAATCACTCTACAAGTGTTGAGCTATAAAACAATCTTCATTTCAACCTCCTTGTAAACCACTACTCGATTATCAGCAAACAGTGAAGCTGTATTGTAGTGTATTAGATGAGACTACAATTATTACAACATTGAATATTTTACATATAATGCAACTATAAGTTGTAATGGTTAAATTTGATAAATTAAACCATTTGAATTAAAAAAAAGGATTATTTCGTTTTAAATGCAACAGCATTCAAATCAACATATTGTCAATATCTTTCTGACTTCGGTGTCTGCAGAGAAACAGAAATGTCTAAAATAGTTAGGGTTATGCAGGCAAGCATATTCTACCATAGATGCAAGCCAATGTTACTGCAGTTGGATAGGGTTGCTGTGTGGTATTTTCTTTAAACGAGAAAGGATCTCACAAAAAGATGAGCTATTCCCATATGTAATCACCTTATGAAAAAACCACCACACAACAGCTGCTCAAAATACAACGAAAGATGGGGTCCTGTCTAAAACCCCAGCCACATGGAAAACATGAATGCATTTATTTGTAAGGAAAAACAACAAACTAAAAGATTTCCCAGTAAAACAGAAAACCTACAACCTGCACGAGTGGCCATCTCCAGAAATAACTTGAGGTAACTGCGACAGCGCAGCCCCTCCGATTACTGGACGCGACAGTGCACTAGGCTCGCAGATGCTAACCATAACATTAGTAAAGGAATGGTGAGTTACCTCCCCAGTGGCTGTCCTCGATCAGTGTTGACAAATCCAGTCGGGGGACATCATCGCACCGGTCCGCATCGGGGCTCCTCTGTGCTTTACCCATATCGCAGCTACTTGAAACCTCCTGGATCTTCATTGTTGATGTCTGCAACGGCCAACAACAACGGCGGCGGCAGTAGCACCCTCCTTAAGTTCGCGCATACAGTGTCTCCGCCTGTGCCTGCCTACCACCGCCAACGCAGGGTGACTCCTCGACGTTAATTGGTAGATGGAGATGGCCAAAACAACCGCCCATCTGTCCATCGAGGGTCTCCCCCCTCCCCCCTAACTGGAATAGTTACTGCCCCTGACTGCGCGCCACCAGAGTCGTTTCAGTAGCATGCAGGAAGAAAAGAAAAACACGGAGATTGTACAGCTTGCGAGCTGACTACGAAGGGATTTTTTTTTTTTTTTTTTTTTTTAAACAACACCCCCCTTTATTACAGCAGCATGCTTTGTACGTGTGGAACCAGACGCAGCCCGCGGCTACACTTTGCCAATGGCCGCGGCTGCAAGCAGGCTACGTGTAAACTGTCACGCAGTCGAAGCATGCTCACTTAGACTACTTTTAAGCTGAACTAGCCTACTGCGATTTTTACCAGTTGTTTTGTCGCTGGGCGTGTTCCGCGGATACCCAAGATTCAGTCCCCAATTCAAGAAAAGGCACTTTAATAAAATCAATAAAATATTCATTCCTCATGATTTAAAAACATTTTTACGCACGCAACTATTGAATCGCAAAATAATTTTTCATTACATAATTTATATCCACGTGCATCATGACAACAGTGGTTACATCCTAATGTGACAAATGCAACCATATCTTCTATATGCATTTGATACATCGATTTAATACCCAATGCATCGTCGTAGCTTGTAGCCGAAAATACAAGTAGGACTTACTGTCATGCGGCTGCAGTTCCAGTATTGCCCCGCTATACTTAAAATAGTTCCTGTGTGAGGAACTCCCTTCATTTAGCTTCTCAAAGACGGCGATGTTAGAAACACGTAAAATACGTGAACACACCTTTAAGTCTATTTACGGGTCTAGAAAGAAAACCAGCGGATTCACATCTGGCATCTACAAAAACGCCACCGGTATTTGCAGACACTTATCCGATTTGATTTTTTACACTTCGTACATTTATACAGGGTTTAGGGTTACAACAGCAAGGTATTTGCTAAGAATTGAATAGCCCAGTGTCTTAATCAATCACCACCAACAACAAAATAACAATTTAGTATTATATAGGTAAAATAATCCGAAGATTATAATACGGTTTTCTAGTCAAAGGCCTTCCGTGTTTTAAACATATTTCTTGCACTTATTGCGCAAGTTATTAATTATAGTACCCAGTCAATTAAATTTAATTGTCACTGTACGCATTATCAAGGACATCTGAAACACGATTCAAGTCCTTAAATCCAAAATCGTGCTAATTTCTAATTGATCCAGGGGTTAATTTTCAAAGTCGTTAGGTAGAACAATAGAAACGACTTGAACTACAAAGTTAGAAATCGCGATTCATCACAGGTCACAGAAACAATGGCAATATTAGCCGAAGGGGAGACGCGTTTACACCGTCAGTCTCGTGACTACAAAGTTTTTTTGCGTGCGCTCTTTCAGCTACTCAACCCGTTTCGACGGATTTCATGCAATTGAAATGCAAATAACAACAAAATACCTATTCAGGGGCCGTTTACTCAAATATAATTGAATCTTTTTTGATTAAATCCTCATTGATATAATTTAGGTTCCAACTAAACCAATTTAACCTTTACTCCAATCAGTAACTTTGGTTTAGTTTTCAATATTAACCCCCTGTTAACTGTTAACCCATATCTAGCAAGAGATTAACGTTTTAAGCAATGGAGAAGCGGCAATCCTGGCTTTGTGTGACAGGCACCACTGCCACAAAGCACCGACCGGAAAAGGCCATGGGAGGAGAAAGGGATTAGCCAGAAGGCAGGGGACCTGTCATGATGCAATAAAGGAATACAGTCAAGCAACACAAATTCCCAGCAAGTAATCGGCTCAAGAAAGGTTGATCAACTTCCGCCTTAATTACATCACCCATTGAAGTATTGCTTCTAATCAGCTGTATAGATAGATAAAAGGGTGTAAATGATACTAAATAAAATAACGGATGTTTAATGGTTCTACGGAAAAATGAAATAAAAATAACTGCCATGCGGTAGTATAAATTATGAACAGTTGTGATACAGATGCATTTTAAATTCTGGTTGTGTCGAGTGCAACCTCTTCTTGCCCCCCTGGGTAAAATTAGGCCACAGAGTCAATGTGTGTAAAGCTCTCTGGAACGGCATGTTCTCCATATCGAAGATGGGAGCATCAGGTTACACGAGTCCTGATATCATAGACGAATCGCGTGGCTTCATGTTGGAGTTACAGGCATGCACTCAGAAGTTATCAAACATTTATTTATTTTCTCATTCAGTCCTTTATATTGTGAAATAACTAAGCACTTTCCCCTAAAGTGAAATATGTAAACACGAAAGTGGGATTGAGATAACTTTATTTTTGCGTGCTGCCCTTGAGACTTGGCTAATCAAATGGCAAACAGCACGACAGCTTGAAGGTTTAAGCTGACATATTAGTACCTGCTTCTAGTTTTCAGCTCCATGCTAATCATAAGCATAAATAAGTGGAAATAAGTCTTCATAAAACACTTATTTCTACAGAAGGACTCTATGTAGAACTGAACTGCGATGTCGACTGTCTATTTACAAAAGTGCATGTGGAAGCCAGTGGTGAACCTAAATTATTACAATTTAACACAGTTGAATGGATATATTTTCATGCTTATATGAATAAATAAAATTTTGACAGTCCCACTTTAAAAACTACGAAATAAAACACTTCCCCCCCCATATTTGAAATACCTGGAGAAAAATAAGCCAAAAATGACACTCACCGTTGGAGACAGGGCTAGGTCCTGTTCTTTCTGATGATACCTTCTGAAACCGGAATGAGATAAAACAAATATGTTTAAGTAAGAAAGGCAGGGCTGGATTTAATCTTGCGAGGGGATACGTGTGTGCTTGAACCAGCGAACCAGGAAAGACTACCGCAGCGAGATACGCTATTGCAGCTGCTTTTCTCAAGTTTATCAGATAAGATTTCTAACATCAGCATCACGCTGGGAAAGTGGTGTTTTGAGGTGTTCAGAGGTCGTGACCTTTTTAAAAGATCGTACAAAGACAGCAGCGCAACCTTGTGATTCACAAGGTTATGACAAAAATGACATGCCCTTAAAATGTTAAGACCAAAGCAGTCACTGTATTTGTAGTAACAATAGAGAGCAACCTACTTCCACTCCATAATAACTTCAATAATTTCTGCAATTAATATGAGACAGAACCTTTGATGAAGTAAAAGCCACCCCCCCATCTCTACCTTTCCTCATCGATTGATTCCATGGAGGCCATTCTGGTTCTATCGTGGGATCTGGTTGTACATAAACAGGTCTAAAAAAAGAAAATCAATCATTTTCCACAAAGAGCAGTTATTCCTAACCAGTTATGAAAACAAGCTGTTTGGCACTCGCAACCATTACATTAAACATGTAGAATTGTGCAGACAATGAACCATTGACCATTCTTTCAATAACTGGAATTAAAAAAACAAACATTTCAAGGGTCCAGATTGAGGGAGAATGCTTCTACTAATGCCTCCTTATTATTAACACGTTTGTCTGGCTGTCCGTCTATGCATGTATGTGAAAACAAAAACAATATTCCAAATTAAAGCCAGTGGAAAAAACAATCTAAAACAAAAGCCCTCCCCCAGCAGTGACACACCCTTTTGGTTGTTTTTGAATTTGACAGTTTGGATGTTTATTTTCGCCCAAAGGCTGATTGGGAATGGCTGATCCAGCATTCTGTAAACCTGTCGCATCAGCACGGCTTCCATCAGCTCACAGCGGCTGTCAATCACCACTCCTCTGTGGGCCCCTGTGATAGCCACGCCTCTGCTATCATATGTGTGCCAGAGCATCAGGTATCATGCCAAGTCTAATGTAAGGGTAGTATGGGAAATGACCCCAACATAACCCCCTAAACAGGAAACCGCAGATATATTTTAAGAACACTTGTCACCTAGGAAAAAAGCATCGGCTGTAGAGGAAAAAAACTTCAAAAACTTTACTGAGATTTTGACAGCCACAGATCTCACGGTCTCAGATCTTTCACAATGATGAGCTGGACCTCCGCAAGGCAGACTGGAAGGCCCAGAAGGCTTAGCCTACACTGCCTCAGAGGTTGCCACGGTAGCACCTCCACCATGACCCAGAATGTGTCACAGCCAGTGCAGGTATTACCACTCCAACTTCTCGTATCCGTAAAACTCAATAGTGGATTCTTTGGCATTGTAACGTAGTTTGTCATTAATGCAATGTAATTTTGTTTATTTCACATGTCACACGTTAGTTTTAAATACATGCCACTGAACATGTAAAGACATTCCAATACAGCAACTACGCAGACTTCTCTCTTGAAATTCTGAAGCTATTATTAGTCAAGGCTCCTGCCAGTCTTCCTGTCTTTGTTTAATCTCACCGCACAAAGCCAATCTATGAAGACATCATTGTGAGCAATAATTTGATAATGAGACACACCCATTAAACAGATCTGGGATCAAAGTCTAGCGTCAGGGTAGAACACGGAGCACAAAGAAAACCGATAATAAAGGATGTTTTGACAGAATTTCTGTCCCTTCGGCGTACCCCATGATATCAATCGCACTGCTGGACTCAAAGGGTTGGTGTTGCAACCCATGATCTGACCTCGTGGAAAACTAATACTGTCCATATTTTACGGTCAACGTGGCTACGCATTTGCGAAGAGTACGCACGGCAAGGCGCTAAAAATGGAGAGCCACTCACTAGCAAGGAGTCCTGGTTGTCGCTGAGTTCGGCCAGCGTGGGGGTCAGCTGGGACGGCCGGTGCCTCATGCTCTCCTGGACGTAGCCATGGGCGCTGGGCCTCCTCGCCCCATCCACGCCGCTCAACACCACGGACGGGATGTTCTCCTTGTTGACGCCATCCCTAAGGGAGAAAGTTACGTCTCAGGGGATGGAAAGAACTGACAAAAAAAAGTGGACTACTTTTGATTGGCATTCACACTGAAAGTAACTACATGAAGCTTGTAAGGAAGAATTAGCTCAACCCCCTCTGACCCGCTCTACTTATACCTCTCCACAGCTGAGTAGATGTTTTGCTTTTGACTAATTCTATTTGCATGTACATATGCTACTGACATTTGCTACTGGCTTCACTTCGTTGCCCCTCAGTTTCTCCTAATCCGTATTTTCAAAGGTCCAGGCTCCGTCCAGTCTCTGTCAACAGGGATTAACAGGGCTCAATGGTGCCCCGTCCTCCCTCACAACAGGATTACAGCGATGGAAGCAGGAACCTAAGCGGCGCCTGAACTCCTGGTTTTCCAAAGGCAGGAAAACGAGACCCTCGGGAAAGGAGCGTACGTGTTTTTGTGTTTTCGCGCCTCATCCTGGTCCCTCTGCTGTCGACGCCGCTGCCTAGCCGTCGTCGCTAGAGAGGACAGGGTGGCCGATTCAGAGTCCTCTGAACTCTGACCCCCACACGCGCGCACGTCAAAGAGGTGCTGTTCTACTGCCGACCTGATGGTCCTCTCTAGAACACTGGGGAGAAAAAAAAGAGGTCAAGCGAAGGCCACAGAGAAAATCCAGAATACAGATTTTGTCCTGTACACAAGTGGAAGAATGTGCAGGTGGAACTGTGTTTTTTAACTTCAATCAATATAAAATGAAATTGCAATGATATATCAACGTAAATGATTTTAACAAATTCATGAATGCCAAAATGAACAGTTCACTTACTTAGCCGAGTCAGCTCTGCAGTGATCAGTGGAAAAGAGTGAGCTAGAGAGAGAGAGAGAGAGAGAGAGAGGGGTGGCCAGGGGACAGGAGACAAAACCACTTAGATACAGATGCAGGAGTGACAGTCTGTCTAAATGTCTGACAAACTCTCTGCTGTCCTTCTGTCCAGGACAGTCCAGATTATTGTATAGCCTTTCCCCAGGTTACACGCAATAATAAAAAAACGACAGAGACACTGTAATTATTATGTTACGAAACACAAGACAGAGTAGTTCAGGGTTTGGCGGATTAATAATTCGGAGGAGATCTGCACATTGTGTGCCTTCAACAGCCTCCATTTTATGCATTGTCTCATGGTGTTCTTGTGCAAGTTTGCCACTCTGCTTTTTCTGCATTGTGCAATCACCTTGTTGCAATCAGACCTGGTAAGCGTCCAAATGAATCTTACAGCGGTATTTCATTTATCAATAAATATGTCTCCGCATTGGCATGCATTTGTTATCATTCACGCTCTCTCTCTGAAAAGTGTATTCAATTAAAAGCAAGGGATGGTGATGGATTAACACAGGAATTCGAGACTCGTCCGTCTTGTCATAACAAGACTTCATCAAGCAAAATACAAAGTTTATTTATAGATTTCTCGATTCCCCCCCTCTTTGTACTCCAAACGAATAGGAAAGGTTCCATTCCATCTCATGCTAAAATCACGTAATTATGTGAAGGCTTGCGGAACCCTTATGAAGTGGGCGGAATGCCTGTGTTTGTTGCCCTGTGTTGACAGTACTGGACTATAAGGACTATATCACCTTTGGTTCTCCATGCATCTGCTGAACGTTGGCCTATGAAATGACCAAGCACAAACACACTGGCAGGGCGATGCCTGAGTGGCATGATTGCTCTGTCCCAATTTATAACACCGGTAAGACCGGAGTTTATATATGTGGTAAGGGCAGGGTGAGGAGCATCAAATACTGGATAACGTGGGACAAAGGCGATTATACTTCAGCATACAACCAACAATGAGATTGTAGATCAGAAGCTTTAATGTCAAAAGTGCACCTTTACCCGTGTCATAATAGGGGAGGCCTATGACTTTGTGCACAGGGAGTTGTAGTTCAGGCCATAAAACAATGCCCAGTCATCATTTTCGATCTCAGGCAAACCAGGAATCAAAACGATGATGGAAGACTATACTGCAAGGCTGTAATGCTGTTTTTCACCTGACAATTTGCTTAGCATGCATTGTTAAACTAAAAGCCGTTCATGACCTAATGCGTCACTACGATTTCATGCCAAAAATGGAGAAAAGCACGCTCATTCTGTTAGAATAATAATTAACCCTTCACATCCAGTGTACAACAGAAGTAACAGTGGCCCTCGCTTGTCATCAGAACTAGGAAAAATTGCTTTTAAACAATTTTCTTCATAGCGATTAACCATCGATCTTAAAGCTGGACTCCTTAATAACGTTAGACCAATTCAAGCCAGTGCTTAATGTCACTTGTTGAAAGTACCCGTTTAATTAATTAATGTCTTGTCTCTTTTTTTTTTGGCTCTCATAGTAATTATGCTTTGAAATTGCATTATTATTAGCATTGGCAGTTGTATCCAAATTTCATGTGCTCGTGACAATTTTTATTATTGAACTGAATCGTATTTAATTCATTGAAATGGGTTTCTCGGTAAAAATAAATAAATTGGACGAACTCCTCATCACTGTAAAAGAAATGTCTGTAAACAACATAAAGAGGTTCATTGATTTTTACTCGGGTGACATCCAAGTAGCTATAGAAAAATTGGCAAGAAGCTGATCTGTAGTGTGGATCACCAGATGGTGGCCAGATCTGGATGGGGATACTAGTGAATTTAACCACCTACCTGTTTGGATAAAGGCCATGACTGGACCTGGAACAAATTTAAGAATGGAGGGGGATCTGTTGCTTATTGGTTGTTTAACGTCATCTGACGCCAGTGTTTGTTGTTCGAACCAAAGGAAAAGGTTAATTCGAAAATATACTTTGTAGACGTACACAGCTACATTGGGCCGTTAACTGCGCTGGAGTGGGCCCTTGAAACCAAGCGTTACCATCTTGGCAAATAAGTGAGCTATTTGAACAGACGGCGAGTGCTCTGAGCCAGCCAGTCAAGTATCTCTACAGTCTTTCTCCCTTGCGATTTCCTCTGGCATCGGGCCACCAGCGCAGCGTTAAACCCTGCCGGTCACGACTTTCTCCTGATGGGACAGACTTGGGACGAATTGATGACTTTCACTATTGGCTATATTACACTCTTAAGTCGCCCTTACACTCTTATATTACACTGTTAAGGTCATCTTGGCACTTCCACCGGCCACTGTACAATATTAGCCTTCCGAGACAAAAGTGTTTACAAATGGTCAGTGGATGTTCCGGCACGGGTGCAATCAGGCTTTCGGCACGGCCAGCGTTTAGCTGCAACTTTATAACTGGCCGATTAAAAATCCTCGCGAAATCACAAACTTGGTTGTTTTAGACAAATTGAAGTGACAAAGGTCACCAAAATTTATACACACTACAAACTATACATTTTTTCCCCCTTTCTTTTGTACAAAGAGTGGGGATGGAGGCTAACCCAAGGCTAACCTAAGCTTTTAACACAAGTGTTTTGACTGCTCGCCTCACAGTCTGGTCAGTGGACTCACTCCCATGTACAGCCACAGGATGTTCCTAAGAAAACACCCAACATTTTAAGGACCCACAGCCAAGGCCACAGGAAATTTTAAAAAAAGTGTTTAGAAATAAAGGTGGAAAATCAAAGTCAACTGAAGCCAAACAATGATGCAGGCACTTTCTCATTTCTCTGGTTTTAAATACACATTTATAAAAATAAAATAAACCTTAAAAAAAAGAAACACACAATAAAATGCACTGTAAAATATGTATATGCAATCGTTCGAAATGAACCCATAATCCACCACTAAGAAGGATTCAGTAAGACCTTAGTGGATGTGATTGGGTAGGGGGAGTTTCAGCCCTTTCCCGAATTACCAGAGATCAGCTCCCACCCCTGCTGGTTTCCAAGTGTGTATGTGACTAACGGAGGGTAAGCAGCAGGCTTAATTAGGGTTACAGTGTAGCAGAAAATACCGGTTAATGAAACAGCCTTTCTTATTTGCAATTGCATCTTATTCTAAAGATCCTACCATCATATTTGTGGCTATAATTAAAACTGGTCGCTCGTTGCTCATTGTTATTAGGGGTAGTCAGGGGGCTGGCTCATAGAGAGTCGGGGAGATGTAAACAAGCCTGTGATTACGTGCCAGCTCACACGCACAAGGGCAGGAGGGCATCGGCCACACAGGAAGTCACACCAGATCGGCCTGCAGGGCCTCTCACTGAGTAGCTATATTCAGTCAGCGACAGGGCTGACACAGTTACGCAGTGGCTTTGCTGGTGCCCTCTCAGGAGATGATTGTCCCTTATCTCCTGCAGAAGTGTCCTAAAGGTTTAGCATGATGTTCATGTCCCAAGGGACTTGTCCCACGGCAACCTCTGACTGAAGGACGTGCCGGTCTTGGATGATCCTGTGTTCCATCACCATTCCTCGCTTTTTTACTGAAGACATCATTCATTGTCAAAAGACAGCAATAGACACATAACGGTCACACGTACACAGACCGTTCCTGCCGAATACATTTTTCCCTACACTTAATGCATTCCGACAGCGGAGAACGCATCTGTTTTCTGTTCCCATTAAATACATCTCTGGTTCATTTAAGAATGGGAAAGATCATGACCAGAAGTCCTGGGCTTACCGCATGTAGAATGGAGATATTGGCCTCTCATCATCTTGAAAGCTGCAATACAAAAGCAACAATCAGGACTACACTTAAACACTTTTTTTCACCTCCAAAAAAAAATTTTCCCCAAAAAATAAAGGAAATTCCTATTGGACAGTTTGGTGTGCACAACAGTAACCATTTTTTCTTTTTCTTTAAAGAGAAGAACACTTTCCAATGCAGAAAATGCTGGAGTTCAGCCAAGGGCGCATGATGGATTATGCAACAATGAGGAACTTTTACATCTACATTGCTCAACTTTACATTTCCCGACACCCACAGTGCAAACACTAAACAATAGAGCTTTCTCATTCAGTCAAATCAATCACCAGGAGTATAATCCACTTTCATTTTTAAATGTATTTAAAAAAATGAGTGGAGAACATACATTCTTGTGATAGTCGTTTTATTCACTCAAAAGGCCACAGGCAGATTCACCCTATGCGTCATACACCTACACTTCCTGTGCGGTGTTCAGGATTTTGTCATATCGCAAGGGAAAATTTGCAGTGTCTTGCAGGTCTACACATCTTCTGAAATAAAAGTCCTGGAATATTATACATTGCGGTAATATCAGTTTAAACATGGAGTAGAGACTGCAACAATACCATAGTAAGATTAAAACAGTCGTGTAGGTAGGCTACACATTCCCTAGATCTCCAACTGGCATACCAATATTATTACGTAGCAAGGAGTTTCTGTTCAACCTAGCACGTGTACTAAAAGTAATACTGCGAATACAGAAGTCTTTTCTGAACAGCTCCTGAGCGTTTAATACTACGTGCAGCACCTCGCCCCTTGAGTCAAGTCCTCACTCTATTTTGTTCT
Source organism: Hiodon tergisus (assembly GCA_025775045.1). Taxonomy (NCBI): domain Eukaryota; kingdom Metazoa; phylum Chordata; class Actinopteri; order Hiodontiformes; family Hiodontidae; genus Hiodon; species Hiodon tergisus. The sequence goes on along the minus strand of JAOVYW010051767.1, from coordinate 36,648 downwards.
CTCCATTAGCCTCTTGTGCTGTGCTGTGCTGTGCTGTAAACGTTCACAACAAAGGAATTAGATCTACTTTCCACAGTACCTAAATTGGGCCAAAGTTCACTCCACTTCAGAGCCGGGGAAGTCACATGACTGGCCTCACTCTGACTGAGGCATTCTGACGTCTCTACATGCTCTAGGCCGAAGATTAAGACATTAGCATTATTTCACAACGTTTGTGAACGCAACGGAATGCACCTTTCACGATAATTTAGGAATTATTCAGTCTCCCTGAAACAAGGTTCTTATGTGGTGTTGTACACTAACAGTCTGGCAAGCGTATTAAAATAATATGCGTGCCTCCGTCATTAACCAAAAAACGGAAATCCTGCTTACCCACTACCTTACTAAGGAAATAAGTGGTTTACTGAGATTTTTAAATATTATATTATATTCGTGTCATGGACGCAATGTCAGGTACTAATAACAATTCGACAAGACGGAGTGATCTAAACACAAAAAAAAAAAACACCCAGCATGCTCCCTGCTTTAAAAGCACCACCAAGACTTTTTTTGAGCTTTTTTTGCGTGCACGCGGTGAGCCAAGTGGTGTCCGCCTTTTGCATGTGTCCGTCTCAAAAGTGTGCACCGCTGGTCTCCGTGTTATTCATGCACATACAGAGTTCACGGCGAGGTGTCACAGACTAAATGGTATTTTCCACTCAGGCGAGATTCTACACGGATAATCGGCACCTATGCGGTTCTGTTTGCTGGACATCCGCAGGCTGAGCCCTAGGCTAGCCTTGGTCAACAGCAACAGGGCTACTGCCAGCAGCAGAAAACACAATGTGACATGCGGAAAACTCGATGCCGGTTGATGCAAACAGAGCGATGAGAGCGATGTGACCTTGCGGAGGCACTCACTTAGGGCGGTTCGCTGCAATTAGCGGTACCTTGCCAACACATGGCCCAGCACAGGGAGACGTCATGCCCCGAGTGAGTGGTGCTGGGACCGCAAGCAGCTGGAGGGAAGGGTGAGGGGAAGCAGAACGCTTTGAACTGAATCTAACCCCAACCAACCCCAGCATGTGGACAGTGCAGTAAACCAGGATAGAACCCCTGTAACCTGTGCGTTTTTTAACATACTTTAGACAGCCATCTCAATACGAAGACGCAGCTGAAAATGAATGAGTGATATGGCTTAACTGTGGTAATTGTATAAGTAAAACGCAAAACCATATGTGTGGTGCACATGCCTGGGAAACCGAGAGCAAGCTCACAGTCCAGGGGGTTCTGATGCAACCCTCCCACCCCCCTCCCCCAGGTAAATGTCCAGCCATGTACACTGCAACAGTTCAACCACGTTGCCCTTTTTCCCCATCAATCAATCATATCGGTGGGAGCCAATTGTAGATGACAGCCCCACCCATTTCAGGTGCCAGAATGCTGTCGGGTCCTTCCCCCTGTCAGTAACCCGACACCATCGCCCTGATTACGTGCTTTTGGCTTCAGAACGACTCCAGTTTCAGACTGGTCGAGGCGAGGTGTTGGTGTGGACAGCCGCTTTGACTTAATGAACACGACAGACCAGCTGTCACTGCCACATGTATTTTTAAAGCGTAATTAGATGAAGGCTGGGAAAAGGATCCATAAATCAGATTAAAAATATATCCACACTCATTTATGGAACACATTTATGTAATAGGCATATAACATTATCGTAAAATAGTTTCTTAATGCTGATGCTGATGTATAAAATACCTTTAACTAGACCTACAGTGCAGAAGGCACTAACTTTTTTAATCAGTCTGCTTGTTCTTTTTCTAGTTCTTGACCACATTTATGCAGAGCTTCTAAGCTTCTAACAAAATCGGCTGTTTTACACATGACAACATGGCTTGTGAAAATTGAAAACTACTTTTCCTTGGGGAGCGCCCGCCCCCCAACCCACCCCCGAGAGGTTTTTTACAACACCGACGGACAGATTCAGAAAAACCTGCTGCTGGAGACCATCCGAGACACACCCCCACACGCACACGAATGGACAGAGAAAAAATTATAAAAATGTAGTACTCAAACTGACACGCATAAACTAAATAAAGACATTCCAACAATAACCTATAAGAAAGAGAAACATAAAACTTATGTACTGCAGTCACCTTAATAATGATACATCATAAAAGTCACAGTAGAACAGTAAAACCCCACATACTGATAATAAAAACATCCACACGTCTTATAATAAAATATCATAAAAAATATGGTCCCACTGGTCGCACGTTCAGCTCTCCAGTCACGTTCCATCTTGTTTAAGCGAATCCCTCTCTATCATTTTAGATGGATAATTGGCTTTTGTAAAGGAGGAGATATATACAATAAAAGTCTTACACTGGAAAAACTGTGCATTGTACTTTTCACTTGATTCTCTTGAAACGCCAATAAAGCTGGCTTAGTATAATGCATTTTCATGTCCCCTGGCTAATGGCAGATGATGAGAGAAACGGGTCTAGGCTGGAGCCAGTAACAGGTGTCAGTTCTGGCTTGTCTGCTCTGATAAGGAAGCACGTTGGCGTTAGCTGACCTACAGCGGCTGAGTATTCACAGGTCCTCAGCACCTCTTGCTTTTGAGACTGTGTTTTGGGAGTCAGCTGCCTGGCGTCCGACACAGATTCCACAATAACAGCAAGGTGGCTTATATGCCCATCAGCACAGGAGTAGTAAACTGTAACCTCTCGTTGCCTTTTTCATTAAAGAAAGTCCCTCACCACTCTGGTCTGCATCGACAAGCTTCATTTCAAGGAGGTTCGCTAACCTTGCTGAGGCCTCCGTGCTTCTGACCGTGATGACATCGTCGCTGGAAAGGACCGCCTCCTCGGCTCTGACCTTACCGGGGGCCAGGGTGCGGACCTGGGGGAGCCCCGCTGACTGGGCAGGCAGAGGCACGGTTTGGGCCGCCCCCTCGCTCCTCACCTTCTTCACCTGGAGGAGGAGAGGAGACATGACAAAAGGCTCTGCAGAAAGGGAACACCCAGCAGGCATCCCACCGGGACAAGGAAATGGCCTAGCTTTCAGCCGAGTACAACATACTCATAAAACACTCAGATACTCAACGCTGTATTGGTGGAGGTGTAACCCCCTTCCCATACACATAAACTAACAGAGTTGAACCCGGGTTGTTGCCTACCTTCCTTAAAATGGGCTGCAACTTCCGTGAACGGCGGTCTGCCGAATAGGTAAAAAAACGAAGTTTGATAATAACCATGTCAAATCTGTTCCTCTTCACCGTCTTTTCACTGACGTTCATATCCCACCATATAAAGATCCAGCGCTTAAATATGAAATGACTACAGCAAAGCCCCCTGCTCAGTGCTCATTAAAAAAAAAAGATAAAACAACGAAATTATAGGTGCGCATTATGTTTTTCACAAGAGCCATTTTTAAGGGGGGCTAGATGGATAACAAGAACGATTCAATTTGCGAAAACGTCTGCAAAAAATTGCAGACGGCAAACTGCACACTAGGATTGCTGCTCCAACACAGTGTCTGAGTCCTGAAAACGACCAAATACAAACCATAAGCCACGGGAGGCGGGAGTCAGTCCTGTTGCCCGAGTGACATACGATGCAAGAGAGTGCAGTGTTTCAGAGGGAGACGGAGCACTCCGTCTGGGCTGAATCATTTAAGCCCCCCGCCCTTTAAAGATTTCCGCAAAAGTTTCAGCAGGGCATGGAAATTAGTGTCGATAATGGTTTTAACATCGGTTCTATAAAGGCTCTCCTATCTGGGGGCACTGATTAGGCGCTTGAATGCATTTTTTGGGTGAAAAAAACAAACGCTTCACTAAACTAAATGTACTAAAACAGTAAGAGAATTTAATGACAATCTGAGCCTGTTCCTGCAAACGAGAACAGTGGAGAAATCAGTGCGCCGATTCCATCTGGACCGATTCCATTTTTTTTTTTTAATTACATTTTTATTTTTACATTTAAAAATACACATTTATTTATTTATTTATTCATTAAATATAAAAATGTTGTTAGCATAAGATCATCAAAAGTAGAGAAAAATCCTAACTGCTACTTAAGTTCAGAAAATAATTATAAATATTTAATTCAGAAAACTATAAACAAATTACATCATCTCAGTGACTGAGATTACTACAGACTTAGAACGTAACTATGCCATGAAGTGTCCGATGCTAAGTGGCTGAAGGCAGGACCGTCTAAAGATCATTTATGTGAGCCCTTTTTAAAAGGAAACCTCCTTTTCACTATGTGGTGTACCAGTTGAAGGACGTTAATTAACAAAACATTTTCTAATCATAAAAATCTTACCAGTAAAAGCAGCTTTAATGGAACAGGATTTAATGGAACAAAACCGAAATTAAGTACCTGTTATCTCACCACACTGTTTATTCTGCTTACTTTAGACCAAGAGGGCACATTTAATGACAAAATCCTAATCTAGTTTATTCTGTTCCTATGGCAACAGTGTGTTTGCTCACATCATCTAATTCTAATATAAACCCACAAAATATACAGTGTATTTTAAAGAGTTTCGCCAGATTCAATCGAGGTAGCACAAAAACTGCCCATGTTTTTCAAACGACTTCGAAGCTATACGGATTCCTATTTGTGCCGAGTGGCGATCCGAAAGAACCCCGCGGCTGACCCGAAAGGCACCCTCTGTTCCTCCAGCGGTCATGTATGAAGATCCATCCCAAACAAACGAGCCGATTTTTGCACCCGATTTTACTAGGCAGCTGCAGAATGCTTGTTTACGTGTGGCTCATTGGCTCACCTGAGCTTCCAGCAGAACAGCTTTGTCACGCAACACAGCGCTCGCGCTCGCATGGTCGTGCGCTGCAGACGGGCGGCTATCAGCCATGCAGTCAGGTGAATTAGGCAGATTCCTCTTCTTCCTCTCTCAACACAAGCCAGCTAGAAAAACCAAACTACCCATAATCTTATCTCTGTTAAGTTACATATTCAGATGTGACCTTCATCGCACACCTTCATTGAACCCTGATACCCTCATGCTAATGTATGTATCCCTCTCCCTAGACAAACAAAAGAGACAACAAACCAGGTAACGCTATCAAACAGAGATGAACTTCGTTTTAATATGCAGCTCTTTTTTTTTAAAGATTATAAAAGCCTCAAGTGAAATATTTTTGATTACAATTGCCATCGCACTGGTCCACAGGCGTACCACTCTGTAGCACTTCAGTAGAAAGAAACATTAACCCAACATAAATGTAATAAAAATGATTTTGAATAACTGAAATGAAGTGACAAAAATTTGTTTTTTCACTGGCACATATTAAAAGTAGGTATGTGTGACGTGAAAACATGCAAAGAAAAACAAATGGAGGGTTTTACCAAGAGGAGGCAACAGTACAGTCCCGTCCATTAAAGTTTATAATACAAAAAAAAAAAGCTATGTTCCGCTCAGTCAAAGGGATCTGATTGTTTTAATGCAGGAGTAGATATCCCCCTTAAAGGATTGGCCTGTAGTTTGTATGCTTCATCGTGTATGTTTTGATATTGCAAATAGGAGGTCCCTAATAATTTGTGCAAACACTTGACACTATTACCTTCTTTTTCCTTGGGGTAGACGTCTGATTTTCACCAGTCAATTCTAGAGATGGGTCCGCATTGTCGGCTAGACGGCTGCAGGGAGCCTGCAGAAGTTTACAGGGTGAGTGAGCAACACCAGAGTGATTATGGAAGAGTTCTGTGTCTGATGGTTATATAGGTTTATAAGTGAAAACCTCTTACTGCACACCAAAAAAAAAAAAAACATAGGTCAACACAAAACACATTCCTCTGCTCACATTATCTACAGCGTCGATTCCTATGCAGGAGGAAAATACGTTTACAGCACAGCTCTAAAAGAACCACCTCCCCTGAGACAGAATCTCCCTGCATTACTTTTCGATTAGGGTGAGCGTGATCCATAAAGACCAAAAACAGCTAAATCAAGGAGGGTTGGGGTTAGGAGTGCACGACGAAACCAAAGGTAACGGCAACACACTTGAGCCAGCAGTTTTTAATGCCCTTTATCGGATCCGTCCAGGTCACATGAATGACTATAACGGAAAGTAATAACAGTAATAAAAGGAAACAAATCAGAGCTGACCTTGATGAACCCCAGATTGATAAAACAAAAGAAAACAATAATAGGAGATAAAGGAGCAAAGCTGCTACTCAGGATCACATGACCCAACACACAAACATCAACCGCCCACAGACAGTGCTCACGTGCACCAGAAACAAGGTCAGATTGCCCTGGGGTTTTTTGGGCTGGTCAAACCAGACAAAAGTGAGGAACAGAGAGATTCTTAAGAATAATTTCTGTTTGGGAGAATGAGGGCATCCTTACCACGGGCTAAATAAAACGAGAGCCATATATTAAAATTTTAATCAGTGCTAGACAGGAAAACGGGTGGCAAATGATAGAGTTATGTATATCATATATTATCATATAAGAGATATTTTATTTTATAGCATGGATACTAGCAGCTCAAAATGACCTTTACTCTTTAAGACTTGGGAAGGGTCCAGCTCTTGACCGTGACTGTACCGTTGTCTGAGAGGTATCACTTTAAAAGGCTTGGCCTGTCCTCTACCCAGGCCTTTTTTTTCGATTTTTCTCCAATTTAACAGAGCACTTCTGATTACCTTCTTTTCCCTCTGAGTAGACACAAGGCTCTCTCTGGGCGATCTCTTTGAAGGATCTGCATAGTCAGGTGGATGGCTGCAGGTGGCCTGTAGAAGTCCAAAGGGTGTGTCAGCATTGATCCCTGCCACTACACATGCCATTACCCCGAGTGTTGGTAGAAAATACTCATATGTCCTTGTTTTTGTTTTTTTTTACGCCAGTAACACCAGCCATCCAGAGCGATTATAGAATAGATTTCTTTGGCGGATGGCTTTCAGTTTAGAGTGGACACAACAAACAGAAATAGTAGTCGTTTCCAGTCGTTTACAAAGTGCTTGCCGTAATCAGCCATTAGGATGAATTTTGCTATGCCCGGCCCTTCTATACTCTACCCCTCATCGTAAGTCAACCCGAAAGCAGTACACGTGAACATAAGGGTAACAACCCGCAGGCTCCCATGACGCGCGTTTACATAAACAGTGTTCTCCACCGAACAGCATGCATAGTCACCTGTTTCTTCCTGGGAGCTGGAGTCGACACTCCTGACCCTGACTTACAGGGTGACCTCTCCACCTCGGGCTTCTTCGCGCTGGCCTCCTGCGATAGTGATGGTTTTTACAGCCTTAGGGGGACTTAATGGCCTCTGGATTTCTCGCAGACGCTGATTTCGGTGATTTCGCTGGAAGAGTGCTCAAGGGGCTATGGCCTCCATTTCTTTGCTCCTCCAGTCAAATCAACTGTGGTTAACCTAATCAAACAGGGTGATGCTGGATCCTGGAATATTAAGGCTACTTCAAATAAGAACCCCGATAAGCAATCCTCCACTGCATGGCCGTGTGACACATATTTGTTTGTATATTTGTTATGAAGGGCTTTTAACACAATTTGTTATTGAATACGCCGGGGAGTAGCGCGGAAAGCACGACACTGAAGGTGAACTGAGGCTGCCTCCCCCTCTTAAAACAAGCAGCGCATACTGATCTTTAAAAAGGCATTCCTAGAGAAGCTTGGTTCAAACTTTGGAGGTCAGACCCCGGCTCCCTGCGTAAGGGGATCTCTGGAACAGACACTCTCAACAGTCTGTGGGGTTTCCCTAAACATCAGCAGCTCGGGGGGGGGCGTCTTGTGAATTTGAACATTTTAACTGGGATTTTGGGATGTCCTTATACCTATCTAAACAAAAACAACCTATGGAATTTAAACTTAAGTTTAAACGTTAAGTTTAAATTTTTTTTATTTAAATTTAAGCCTTTTTGTAGGCAACTAAATTAATCAGTAAACAAAGATTTACAAAGAGACCTATTCAGGTGAATTAATTATATGAGGACATAAAAAGAAAACATTTGGGTGTCTTGTGTAGATTTGATAAACAGCTTCTTTAACAAACAACTCATAAATCGGAAGTTTGCATTCTATGAGACCTTACAAACTGTTCATGAAATGCTGACTTGTATTGAGGGATGAAGAAATGAAGGTAGGGAGGAGTTTGTCTTGATGGAAGGAGATGTAGCAATTCAGCACATGGCAACTGATTAAAGGCAGGGGCGGAGTCTGTCGGGGATACTCAAGTGGCCCTTTGACCCAGTGTGACCAAGGTTCAGCTGCTCTGTCAATCAAAATGCAAGCATGTAAACTACTGCCAAACAGCATCTAAAAATGCCAGCTCTGGGTGTGAACAGTCCGTCACGTCATAAAACATACCTGCCAAGCAACGGAGCAAACTAGTCGTGCCCATTGTCACTATTTAACTAATAATAACCACAATCACATTTACAACGACAGTCATACTTTTATCACAATAATGACACAACACTCACTTTAACAGTAATGACTTCAGAAAGCTCGTCCTCTGGGTCTTCATGTTCGCCATTACTCTCAAAGATGTCACTGTAGTTTTGTATCAGCTTAGCCATTATCTTATTACAGACGTTCTGCTCCAGCATTCCATCAAACCCCAGAGAGACGCTGGAACAGCAGAAACAAGACAGCATCATTTTAAATGGCACCATGGGGAGATATAATTCAACATTATTGCTTCATTTCTGATCACCCACCCCACTAAAACAATCTAATTGGACAACTTCAATATATTAAAGATACAGCAGTGAGTTGTTTATGCGTCACCTTACCCAGACAAATGAAGCGCATCTGAATGCACGTTGCGTGTTCATTAATGACCAGAAGTGGCTTTAATACTTTGTCATTTATTCTAAATCACTCAGATACCCATTTACCCCACCACACGTTTTGGCAAAAAAAAAAACACAAAAAAACCACAACACCATTTGGTCGACAGGACCAATTAAGTGATTCACTGGAACCCACTCCCCTTCGTGCGCCAGCCAGACATTGTGGCAACACTGATGCTCGACTCCACTTACAGTGTAGCAGCCCCACCTATTGGGTAGTCCTTTTATGTCAGGTGAAAGCAAGGTCAGGAAAACAACTGGAACTTTTACCCAAAATCTAACATCTCAAAACAGCAAATATTCCTAAGTGATGCATCCTGGGTAAAAACCCATTTAGCTTTAAGCAACCTGAATGGTAATACGTGTCCTGGTGACGTGTTACAGTAGCAGTGCGCACACACGCAGACACGTACACACACTGTGTGAGATGGCTAATCCAAATATTTGACACCATTCTATTAACCCTGTCTCGTGGGAGATTAGCACAGCCCTTTTCAAAGCCACATGCACACACGCTCGGGGACTGGCGCGAGCGTTCGGTACAGACAGAGAGCGGCCTGGGTACTCACTGGAAGACGTTGGGCCCGAAGACAGTGGCCAGGTTGAGCGCGGTCATGCGGTTGTCCTTCTGGTGCTTCTCTACCTGGGTGAGGAAGTGGCACAGGTACTTCAGCAGGCTGTAATGGACGTCGGGGAGCTGCAGGAGGAGACCTCTCAGATCTCGGATGAACTGATCGTCACGGCTGACTGCGGAGGAAAAGGACAGTCAAGGCGGCATGCTCTTACACACAGTGCAAACCATCTTTAACACAGTGGAGTGGGATGGCGATGTGATCCCATGATTAAAAAAAAATTCATTCATTTTCTGAGGAAAAACTGGAGCAATTTCTCAGACTTAAATACAAATATGCTTTTCCATGAAACAGAACGGTTTCGTAATTCTGATACTGGAGTATGTCTGAATGTAATTTGATTTAGTC
>JAOVYW010051767.1:15702-26740 GCA_025775045.1 Hiodon tergisus | reverse complement strand
AAATATGCTTTTCCATGAAACAGAACGGTTTCGTAATTCTGATACTGGAGTATGTCTGAATGTAATTTGATTTAGTCTGCATCACAGAGCATGAGACAAAATTGAATATAGGTTCCACCTCCCGTTTTTTTCAAATTTTAGCAGAATATAAGCCTCCCCATTCAGCACCGACACCTGGTTGATCAGACCCATTATTTGCAGGCTGACTGGCCCACAGATGGCGTTACGCAGGTGTCATAACTGGGTCAGATGTGGATAATGAAAGAGGCCAGAACGGCGGGGTGGGCGGGTCTCAGAGACTGCATCAGGAGATGGAACAGTAACGCGACATTAGGTGCACTGGCTCGATTGTAACGCACATGCAAATGCACACGCACCAACAACAGTGGTTCCCAGTCCTAGTCCCTGAGCTTTTAATTTCACCCAAGTAATAAAGCATAACTATTGGCCTAATTTAGGGTTTCCATCCAGTAGTGAAAATAAAAGCTATTTAAAGTGAGATGGAAACCCTCCAGGTCATTGGTATTCAAAGTAAACAGCAGGGGGAAGGTTCAGAGGAAAGAAAGATTTGAGAAAAGATGGAAATTTTAAAGTGCCAAATATAGGTACAATACTCCATAGCAGGATCAAATTCACACCCCTGGATAAGCAGTTCTGAGTTTCTTCCACTACTTCAATGCACTTCTGCGTCAAACTAAACAACTTCTGCATGTCCAAATATAAGCATTACTGCCGCAATAAGGTGTGTATCCTACAACAGGAAATAGACATGGAGATTTAACATTTAACACAGCGTTAGCATCTCACAAGTATCACTGAAATCAGACTTTAGATTGACGGCTGATTATTCAGCAGGGACCCATCACGTGAACCGTTGCCACGTGCACGGCCGACAACAAATACCTGATACGCTGCCACGAAACTCGTCTCCGCAAACGAGCCTTATATGTGCACTTCCTAGTAAGGGATGAAGTCAGACGTGGCTGCTTTGGGCAACGCATCCTCCTTAAAAAATTCACTAACAGTGAGGTAAGACTTGTGGCCGTTTTGCCATCCTGGCTGGACGCTCCATCGGTCTGGAGTCACAAGAAGGTCCGGCTGAATTGTAATCTCCCACGGCCCCGAACCAGAGAGAAGCCATTAACTAAACCAGATGGAATCTCTGCCGCCTCACGTCTGTTCCAAAGTCAGGATCTCAGGTTCCACCCTAACGTCTAATGAAAATCCCCGGATATGAAGGCTGCGTAAGCCAGGCTTCACAGGCTCAATGTGCTCTACGGTAAGACTTGGGTCTTGAGCATGGCACGTAACAAAGGTGCAAAACAACTTAGCAGTATACCTGGTTACATTGTTGTGCCCCATCTGTGTCAATTCCAAACTTTTTTTCCAACTTGTAATCGCCAATAATTTTTCTCCCCAAAATTGGAACTGGCAATTCTGCTACTGCATCTGGGCTCGTCGCCACGACTCCCACCGCCACACGTGGGGAGGGTGAGGAACTACGACTAGTCTCCTCCAGTCCTAGGCGCCTTCGAGCCACCCGTCTCTTTTCCAAACTGCCGGCTACACACATCGCAAGAGGTTCAGTGCTGATTGGAAGAGAGGCGCGTCCCTCTCCATGGTACTGCCACCCAGCAGGGGCCCGGGAATCCGGCAGAAGATGCTCGTTAGATGCTCGTTATTCTGCAAAGAGTGTTTACGGGCTGAGCCACTCTGGAGGCTGAAGATTCAAGTTTTACCTTTGATTCAATTTCCTAAGTTACAGAGCCTGCTTTGGGCAAAAGAGCTTTGGCCTGCTTTGGCCAAACAGAAACCCTTGACCTAAATTAAAAAATGACCAGCCCATGAAGAGACTACTTGCGATGCATACTTTTAATGGATCACTGGGGAGTGGATCTGGATCAAAGGGCTGATATACATTTTTAAGTTGACGATTCAGTATAAGCACACCAAATGGCAGTTTGGAGACAGCAGAAGTGCAATTTGCCTTCAAAACTCCAATTACTCCAAGCTCTGCTAAAAACCAATCACATATATGGAATCAAATAATGTTACAATCTGAACACAGTCAAGGAAGGAAAAGGTTGCAGTGTAACCACAGCCCGGTTTCCCCTCACCCCGGTGCTGCTTAAGGAGGGCCGGCTGGAGGCTGTTGGGGATCAGCCCCTCGGGCAGGTCTCTCAGGAACTGCTTCAGCAGGCTGGCCACCGTGCACACGTCCCCCTCCTGGAGCAGGTCCACCTCCTCGCCGTTCTCCAACCGCTGCCGGAGGGTGTCCACCGCCCGCACGTTCCCGTTGACCCGGAACAGGCCCTCCTGCTGGAGTGCTGAGGTGAGAGACCAAAACAAAAGGGATAAATTATTAGTTTTCTTTAACCACCATGCACATTTATTACTTGTAATATCATTTAGTTTGATTGTTGTTTTTTCAAAGGAAGATACTGCCACCTAGTGGGGAAAATCTGCAACTGTTCCAAAAGGCCGGTGGCACATCCAATAAATAAAAACTTATCAGAATTTAATCTTCTCTTATATTCTCTGAATGACACCGGATGTAAAAGTTTCTGTTTTTAAGAAAAGAACATAAATGACTGTGCAGCTAGAAAGTGGTCACAGGGCAGATGATTTCATTAATAAAAATTTTGGGTGACATTTTAATATAGCAGCCGATGCCAGCTAGCGTGTCATGGGTAACATATTCCAATATGCCGTAACTGAGGAACTATGGGCTTGTTGTGGCAGAGGGTAACCCTGAGCAAACCGACAAGGGTATTAATTTCAAAGACAGGTTGACAACAGGATTTTTAATAAGCAGCCGGAAGCACCAGCCTAGCAATGTTTACTCAATTTTTTTATTGGCCCAATCCTCTATAGCTCAGCACTGCAAGTGACCAAGTGTGACAAATACGTATAAAAACATAAAAAGAACTGTGACAGCAACCAAAATCATAAACCAAGGTGTAACTAAGAAGAGTCTAGGGTATTAGAAATGAGAGTCGGCCTTCGTGGAGAGCTGTGTTTGCGCCGTACCGTGCTCCTTCAGGAACTCCACCATGCTGCGGACGACCAGTGGCACCCCGTCCCCCACGTAACCCAGGTCCTTCAGCTCCAGCAGGGACACGCCGAACATCTTCCTCCCTCCGATCGCCCGCTGCTTCAGCAGGGGCAGCTGCGCCATCCTCTTCATGTCCTGCTTGATCTGGATGGCGGCCCTGTTGTGCTTTAGGAAGCGCAAGAGAGGGGCGCAGTCAGCCTCTCCCACCACCGCCGGCTGCATGGCGGGTGAGCTGAACCGCTCGCCCCGCTCAAAACCAGGGGCCCCCTCAGCACCGCATCTGAACTCTCACTGAAACTTTTTTTTTTTTACAGTGGTGCGTTGAGCAGAGGACGGCGAGATACGGGAGGAGCCTGTCCTGTGTACCTGTAACTAAGGCAGGCTGTGGTTACCTTGTGCTGGTAACCAGGGGTGTGGCCTAATAACAACCAGGAAAAGCACACAATCACCACGCCAGGCTATCATTAGATAGGGACAAGAGTGACGCTTAATCTAGGGAACACACATCGAATGGCAGATTCTATTCAGTACCTTCAGTTCTCATAGGACACACAAACACACATACACCTTTACTGTACTCTGTGGCGCAGCCTTTGGCCTTTAAACTTTGTCACCTGTGTAAACAGAAGGGGTTCATTGGAATTCTATGATTAACAAAGCATGAACACAGGTTAAACCCCCCCCCAGTTTACTTTACTTCCACAGCACGCGCCTCGATGCTGTACATGAGCTGCTATTGTTTCTGACAGCTGACTCCCATTCCCTGCCCTTCTCATGCTGTGCTTAAGTGGCGCCGAGACAATGCCAGCGATTAGCAGGCCTGTTTTGTGTGGCACTCCATGCCAGATGACAGTGAAGCAGCTTAACGTCGATGCTGTAAAACGAGATCTGAGGTTTCAAAAGGTGGATTCACGCGGCCTCGTGGACACGCATTTCAAAGGAGAACTTCAAAAGAGAAAGAAAAAACCAAAACAGCACACCCAAACCAGCCTACTTCCATCCAAGTAGAAAAAGACGACCATCTATAACACATTATTCTCAAACCAGCCCTTTCTCTGTCTACACCTAGGCCTTTTTCTGTGACACTATCCACACCACCACCACGACACACACACACACACTGCATTGTAGGCGCACACGTACCCTTTCCACACAAAGAATAAGGCTAAGAGTTAACATTTCATAACAACCATGGCGACCGCAATAACTTTACAAATGCAGAAATAGAGGATACCACCCTTTTAGCCAATTACCAGTGTTTTTTGTGGGGTTTTTTAACATAACAGTGAATTGCTACAGGTCTCAAAGGAGTGTGATAGATTATCTTAGCAAAATGTAGGCATTTCCTCTTGAGGCCTGCCACACCTCACAGATGGCTAAGACTGCTCAGTCCTATAGCAGATGCTAACCTTTGGGCCATAATGAGCTAAGTCCACCCACAAGCCATTTGTGCAAGTTCACTCAAAGAGTTGCTTCAGGCCAAGTGAACGAATGACGTTTCTGCGCTGTGGTTCCAGTCCCAGGCTTGGTAGTCTGACCTGGACCTCAGTTTGCCCGTTAAAGAGCATTCAATGTGAAATTTACAGATTTATCCTGATACAGGACCATTCGTTTCGGCACCTTACCTTTTCACAACTGAAATGTTCAAGGAACCCTGGACTTGCTGAATGCTAAACTGCTGGTAACTGAGGCTTTACGATGATTCATCTCATCATTTTTACGGTTTACCAGGCTAAACGTTTAGTCAGAGATCGTGATAGTCACAGTTCGATGCTTCTCTTTATCCTATTTATAGTTAGCATTGAGTACAGAGCTACTCTGCAGCAGCAAGGACTGTCCTGCACTGTGGTATAATCTTTGTAGATTTTAGGAGGTATTAGATGGCATTACTGTTTGGTTATAATCTACAGTGGAGGCTCCTGCTGATCTTGCATGTTGTTTTATTTATATCCTTTCTTGACTGTTCACCTACACCTTTTATTGCCAATCAGATCGTCTCAAATGAGGGAGTCTGCCAAATGCATCAATGGTATTAATAACCATTAGTTACAATTAAAGCTACCTGTGGGCATATTTAGCCCTGGTTAGCTTTGCATGCATTGCAGTGCAGGTTTTAAATAGATAAGCCTGTCTGAGCCATCCAGCCTGTGGGCCTGTGCAGACAGATGTCCCCTAAATCTGCCTTCCGCAGTACCCTACGCTGCATCTCTGACCTTCTACAGAAGACTGGCGTGCCGCACATCTTATTAGGCACAGCTCAGGCTGGCATAGCCTCGCGCCAACATCCACGCCTTGGTAAAAGCACCGCAGCCTGTCACTCCATGCGGTGACCGAAGATCGAAGCGCTCGGTGGCCAAAATTCTCACAATCCAAGTTTGTTTCTGCAGTTCATTCAAATGGAAATCGTAAAATGTCATTCTTAATTTGTTGATTACTTCTTAGACCTGATCTCATTTCCTCATCGTTATCCTCACTGAGCCCTACAAGTTAAATTGCTTTCTGGTTATTAATAATAATGAATGGCTACTAATTGATCACATACCCAGCCTAGTAATATAAGGTTCCTGAAAAAACATTGTGTACTCATCAGAGGACGACAATAGCCATATTATATGGAATACGTGGCAATAAATTAAAACCTGCAGTGCCCCTGAACGCTGTACATAATTAGCCTCCCACTCAATAGCTGCAAAATGTTTACATCAACTAAATACAATACATCGTTCACAACTAACACACAAAAAAGATTGTCATTGGCGAGGGGACTGATCACCACTCCAAACTTTGAATTTGAATTGAGAGCCCCCCTTTATGCTTTGTACTCCTCCCCAGTAATGACAGGTCTCAACATGCGCATTTCCTGGGTCTTGGTGGGTGGCCCGGAGAGCCAATGGTGGAGAAACACCAGCAAAGGCTGCACAGGGACTATCCTGTGCCTCTACACAGTGAAGCATATGTTGTGATTACATGGACATTAATTACAGCTAGAAACAGTTAGTTCCCACACTTCTTTCGATTATGATTGCAGACACCAATCATGTCATCTCTAATCGTAGATACCTTTCTCGTCTTTATAAAACTACAAAACTAGTGATTCTAAAACTTGTGCCTAGTCAAAACAATGTTTTAGTCTATCTCCTGATAAAAATACCTGGCTTCCAAAAATATTTTAACTCCCACTTTCATTGTTCTTACTTAGATTATCAGACCACATTTTCTACCTAAAAAACAACCACATAAATGCTACTGTGTGGGTACATCTAGGCCATCTAGGTGGGTTCATGATTAAAGTACTGATAAATTACACAATTAACACATTACCTGGATATCTCCAGCATACTCGTAAGAGGAACAAAAAAACTTAATTTGTCAAAAACCGAGATTTAAAAACTACCATAAACTGATTATCTCTGTACTGTAATTATTTCGCATTAGATAAACACAAAGAAAACTGAGTAAAATTTTAAAAGTTTCAGACTAAAAGGCCCAATTTGTTTAGTCAGGCCAGTTAGACTCATTCTGGAACTTGCTTTTTAAATCAGGTCTCGAGACTTTAGGGTTCTGTTAGTTAGGAGGAAATAAGCAACAACTGTCACACAGACTGTAGAAGTACGCTAAGAAACTTCGTGACGAAAGCAGCGGAAGAATAAACTGGAAGAACTAACAGGCATAGTAAATCACAGCAAAAAAGCCAACCGTCTGTTTTTACTTACACAGATGGTAAGTGCTCCAGCCCCCATTCTTTCAGGAAGAACCGAGTAGAAAGTGATGAACAGGCTGGCCCAAGAACCGCTTAGTCGACTCCCAACAACATTCGGTGGTCTAGCCCGTTGATGGAAAACGGTTTATGCCACAGAAGAAACATTTAACATAAATCAATCCCAAACGTTACGAGGGAAAGACTAGGCGAACTTTGCTGGTCTGATTTACAAACCTTGCGGCAGACAAGACGGACTCCTCAAGGCTGAAACTTGAGCCCCGCACTACCACTGGCTGCGGCGCCGGGTCACGTGACCGAAGGCTAAAACTTTAAAAGTTCAACAGCAGGATTTGTCAGTAAGCATGTCAGTAAGAGGGAAATCATAGGGTACTGGCGTTGAGGGTATACAACGGGGTAATATTATATTTAAAACATTTATATGCATTCATGTTCCGTGTTTTTTCTAAGGTAAGCGGTTAGACACTGTGAGATTATCCAATGTTGAGGGGAAGTTAAACACCAAATTATGATATGCAGCACAAAACGCTAATAAGCCTCTTTTTTTAAAGTATAGCATTAAAGCTTTGACATTGAAAGGCGTTGACAGAACTGATTCTTATTCTTCCCTGAACAGTGTAATATGGTGGAGGGAGTCGCACATACGTGTCTGTATGTATATCCGTTACCGGAGGCTGCGGATGGTACATAGTCTACCTTGTATAAGCAGGGACCTAATGTTAACTGTCCCGCAGTTAAGAGGATGTCCAAATCCATTAAGCTAATTATACATTTTAAACACATGCTTTTAAAAATATAATTCTAATTGAGCTGATTCAATCAAAGTTTCCCCTTTATTACAAAACAATACGGTAATTCTCCACAAAAAAAAAAAAACAGCCTTTCTGTCTTGATAGCTTCCATTATCTGAGTAGTTGATGAAACGAACCTGTTTCTTTCTTTCTACTGACGCCATTTCACTCAGCTTGGCAGCTTGATCAGGGATGATTCATCTCAAAAACTGGTGTTCGGTCAAGCAGAGTTAAACTCTTGGAGATTAACTGCTTCATTTTGTGTGGGAACCAGTGAGAGAGGGCAGAGACCTGGGTGAAAACAGAGGGCTTCTTTTACTTCACACAGTGACAAGGCCCTGAATCTCACCACACCGTTGACCTTGGTAGGCCAGTGGTCCCCCAGAGTCCAGTGGGGAGAGGTGAAACAGGAGCAAAGGGGGAAAATACGGTACAACAACAAATAACCAGCACACAGAAGGGAATATATTTTTAAATATGCACACGCATTTTGCCGAGGCATGTTCTAATTCTAGCAACATAACCCCCTGCCCTAAGCAATGTCAAGGGTATATGGGGGCAGACTAACACTACCCATTGTTGTCCACAGCACAACCTTTTTAGGGCGCCCAGAAGGCTCTGTGCCCTCTGGAGCCACATCTTCGGGGAGGAATGCCTGACAGTATAGGGTGCCTGAGCCAAGGTTTAACCTGCAGGCCCACTCAACTCCATTTGGGGAGTCGAATACAGCGCAGTACTGCTGCTTGCTGCCGGTCCCATAGGGGACCACGGGCAGGATTTGGGTTAGGATTCAGTTTCTGAGATGCCACTGGGAAGAGATTAACTGGAGGAAACATGACAGCCGTTCAGTGGTTTCCTGCATGTGTTAGAAACTCCTGGGAATCTTTATCATGCAGTCATGAAGGTGAAACAAAAACATTTTCCTCATTATAACAAGATCAATGAGGAGCAAGGAAACTTCAAGCTCGCAAATTCATTATACATCAGTATAAAGTATGAATCGGGCCAGGTGGCATTCTGTGCCACCGTCTCAGTAAATATATTGTAGGACCAGATGTTCTTGTTGACATAAGAGCAGAGGACTTTGCTATCACAAATACCTTGTTTCCACGATACCCCAGCGCTGTGGTGTCAAGTGACTTTTGTAAAAATCTTTATCGTGGGGAGAGGATTAAAAACCCTGGTGGAGTACCATCCTGCCCACAGCAGAGCAGGCGTATATCAGAGCTCTGGTTGGCAGCACTGTGCCATGTCAGTATCAGGTATGAAAGGAAGCTGGCATGGCATGGTGCTAGCATGGCATGGCACAGTATGCATTTTTACAAAAATCATAGAAACAAGCGTTTTGAAAATGTTTTTTAAAAAGCGTGTTGGAGGACTTACACACATTCCACAAACTTTCCCAGCATGTTCAACACTGGCATGTGGAACAATGTATATTTTGTTGCTGGGTTGTCTAGCCACCCCCAGGACACCACTTATCTCTGTTCACTGATGAAGCAGCCCGCACACTGTAGATTTTAGTGCCAATAGATGTACAGGAGCTAGCATGCGGTCCCCGATTCCTGCTCATGTAATCTGTATTGCTTTCTAGTCTATACTTTGTTGTCATCTTTAAAAGCTGGTAGCATTCATAAATAACACTCCCGTTAATAGATATAATTGAGGTTTATCTTGTGAAAGACTAAAAGAGCAAAGAAACATCCCCATGGTGACTCACTAGGTAACTCAGTGGGCTTCAGAGCTCTCCAGATGGCCTGTAAGCCTGAGTCTACCGCCCTGCTGCTGGCACTCGCATGATCAGCCCGGTGGGGGGCTGTCGGTGAAGACGGTTTCTAGCATAAGGAATACATGTTGGTCCAGTTGCACATGCCTTTCTCAGGGAATGCTCAGTCGTTATATTAACATATAATTATAAGAAAAAAACTGAATTTTACAGCGCATGTTTGTCCATGCTAATGTGATGGCATCGTGCAGTTGCTGCTGATTGGACGGTGGGACATTCATGGTGTGAAGAGCTGGTTCCATCTCATCAGAAAGATGTTTTATTGGCTTGAGGTCTGGGGACTGCACAGGAACACAAGTAAACTGAACTTGGTGTCATGTTCCTGGAACCGTTCTGAGACAATACATGCTTTTTAGCGTACTATCCTGCTGGACGTATCCACTTCATTATGGGTCTTCTTCACTGTTGAAAAGAAACTTCCTTAAAGACTCTGGTAAGATCAACTGGATCAAGTTAGTGTGTTGTCACTCTCCAGCCAACAGAGGGAGCTCTAATCACATTACTATTCTGACTATAAGCTCAGGTCTGTCAGAAGTAGGCAAACATTTTTCACTCAGGGTTGTAATTTATGGAATTCAGAATGATTCCATGGCTGACTGAAGAAAAAAAAAAGGGGGACGGTGTCTCGCCAGTTTTGTAGACCTGCTTGCCCTGGGGAATCACCTCTTCCGCAGGCGGCAGGCAGGCGTGGTCAATCTGACTGCTGGTCATCACCGCCCCCGTCCAGTCTGAACCCGCGCGGTTCTCAACCTCACAGTGGACCTGAAGCCGTTGTGCTAGCAGATGCCCAGCGCACCGCAGCCCCTCTTACTGGGCTCGTCAGCGGTCAGATTGTGCATCCTCTGGCTCCTGTGCCAACTCTGCATCTCATCTGCATACCTGCGGGGTGATTGGCGATTGGTGATTAATGATTGGCTTCCTTTCTTCTCTCAGACTGCCCTGTCAGAGATCTTTACCTTACAGAGACCTGACTTGCTCAACATAATGAATCAACAAGTACTATATATTTGGAAATAAATTTAACGGAGAATGACAAATTCGTCTTTTGCTGTTCATTTTATCATTTCAAAGTGTTGACGGTCAGTATCCAGTTTTTATGGATGTGCAGGTTTTCTCCTCCTGCCTGGCTGGCCAGCCTAACCTTCAAACGGTTCAGCAATTTGTTAAGACATTTGTGCTTCCATTGGGACACGCATTTTACATGATTCATTTTCCCTGATTAGTCTTCACTTCCCATTACATCTGCAAAGCTTCAGTGATTACTTCAGTAATAGCCAATACACCAATGGGACATAAAAGCATGTAGATTAATATACCACCATTCTGAAGAAACATCAGGAAATTGAAACATTTTACTGTTAATTGGAATGTTTAGTATGTCCCCTAATATATTTGCCACCTGAGGCAGAAATCAATCAGATTAACACTTACATAACATTGATAAATCACTTCCCCACTTAGTAAGCTCTACTACATGAATGTCTTCCAGTGATGTAAATTTTTTTATAGAAGTAGAAAAGCCAGTTGCAGGCCTAATATAAATCTGCATCATTAGAGTTTACATATATACACACACATATAATATATATATATAAACATACATACATACATACACACACACACACACACACACACACACACACACACACACACACACACACACCATATCCCCAAGCATCAGTTCCATC
>JAOVYW010051766.1:72322-98749 GCA_025775045.1 Hiodon tergisus | reverse complement strand
TATATATGTATGTATGTATGATATATACTTTTTTTTTTTTTTACCCAGTCTAATAAAGTGATAATTGGATGTTGTGTGCAGGGCTGTCCTACTCTGAAAGTGCTGCTCCCCATTAGATGAATGTGACGCAGATTCCCAGATGAGGTCCTTGTTCCCTTGCACAGAGCAGTTAAGAGCCACAGAAAAGTCCTCTGTGGGCCAGCGGACTGCTGCAACCTCATTACAAATTGCTTACATGCGGCCAAATTATATCATTTTCCCTTTTACGAGCCTGAATGACCTGCCCGACTTTCACTCCCACTTCTCTGAGGAAAAACGTTGCTTGGATGGTGATGAAGATAGGGAAATGATAGGGTGCTGTAATCAAGCTCCGTTCTATTAGTCACACAGCAGACTGCAGTCAAACTGATGATACCTAGAGATTTTCTAATACGGTCTAATGAAAAACTGAAAGGGAAATAAGCTAATGTTCCGATTAAATCTTTGTATTATTGTAATTATGTCCCAGATTTCCTAGGCAGCGTCCACTGGCACTAGGGAAGTGCACATTCTATACCAGTGCATCTCACGCAATGATATAATCATGAGTAGGAGAAGTGAAACCAGTTTCCTTTGCTGGGCCTGTCAAACATTCGCAACAAGACAGAAATTCCGGGCTTTTCTGTGCCCTTCCTCTACCTCCATTTGAAGAGCAGCCAAGTGGATTTTTGAAGGGCTCTAATCAGGAGACTTGGCTGCTGGATAATCCATGCTCATATCGTAAAATATAATTGGGTCACACTAGAATCTCGACATGTAATTTTACATAAATATATTATGTGATACAGCAGTTACATTTCTTTTCACTATTTTCTTATGATTATGTAAATGGTCAGTGGTGTGTAGTCAGACAAAGGCTATAAATGTCCCAGTGATACAGTTAACCACATCTTTCAAAACATTCTCTGGTAGGGCAAAGCTCTTCTGGGTGAGGTCGTGGTCGCACATGTTCCTGTTTGTTAGGACTGTAAAATGTTCCCCAATACAAGAGAATCCCAGTCCCACATGAGCTATATTAAATGCAATAAAACTGTATTGTCATGGTCAGAATCTGGGGTTCAGCAGAAAGACAGACAACAACGCATCGCACCGACAGGTTTTGGCAGGCCACCATAGGGGACCCACGTCATAGGTAAATAACCGCATTCACACAGTCTCGCTCTGAAACACAATGCAAAATTCATGAAAATCTTACTATTATTAATAAACATAAAACGTTTAATATAAAACGCTAATTCTAACGCCCACCCTCTGTTAAATGAATATATACGTGCATTCATAAATAAATTAATGGGTCAATGGTGTCCACAGAATGATCGACGGAAGGGTGATTCTGTAAAATGTTTCCTAGCCCTATGGATGATGAGCCATTTCTGTTAAAGCACACTGGGAAAATGACTTGGGACAGAACGTGACAACTGGAGAGCTGTATTGATCTGCACTGAAACAGGACACAGGCAAATAAGAGAATAAGAGAGTCCTACTGAAAACAAATGTATCTTTGCTTCACAGGACACACCCAGTCTATTGCACAGGGATCACAGGTAGATTTATTTATTTTTGCTTTAACTGTTCAGTTCTACATTGATTCTGTAGCCTTGACCTCTTAACTTAATTGAAAATTTTAAATTATTCTATAACTTTTAATTAAGTTACCTCAGTGTGCACTGTTAGCCAAAGGGTAACTCTGGAAAAAGCAGATTCTCCAGGGGTCATTGAATATTGCATAATAAAAGGAAGATTAATCGCACAAAAATAGCACACGTATAAAACATGAAATACATATGGTGTTTGGGAGCACTTGGATCACTGACTTGAGAGGATGTTTATTTGAATGTGTTGCAATCTGCGGATTACAATAGAATCTAGTTTGGCAGATTTTTAAATAGCACATTGTCTAGAAAAGTAGAAAATTACAATTGAACCTTGCCGAGCAGCCAATATCAAGTAATCTAAAATTTCAAAATTCACACAATATTCATTTATGGGTATTTTGGTGCTGTTCATTATAATAATAATCTTAATTTGGAAATTATTTATTCTTTTATTAGGTTTTATTTAGAAGAATTTTCACAAAACCACCAACAGGATAAAATTTATAAATTATACTCTGGTCAGAAAATCCACCCAAGCATGACCTATTAAGTTTATGTCTCAACAATAACAAGGAATAGAAAACTTTGAAACCATCAAGGCAATTTTTGTTTACTCTATTGGATCATTAAATTTGCTCCAAACGAGACATACCGAGGAGCTAACAAGCAGAGGTAAAAATAAAGACAATAAACAGAAGCTATTGTTTTCAACCGCTAGAGATTACCTTAAACACGGGAAGTGAATCATTTATTCAAGGTCTGCTGAACAATGCAGTGCTTAATTTTAAAATTTGTCTTTTTCAACACTGCGCACATACGTTACGTTCTGCAGCCGCAGATGTCTGCAATTAAGAAACAGCACCTGTAAATTACGACGCTGTAGATTGTAGAATAAACCATTTTAGCACCTCCTTCTTAAAAGTGGTCCTCTATATCTTTCTAATTAGACTTAAATACATTGTGGTTACTGTTATAAATGCTCCAGGCCCCAGGCAACTGGTTAATCTTGTTGTTGTTCTTGTTATAACCCTGAGATTGCCATTGCTGTTTATGACGTGTGTCCTGACCTTTTATAATTATACAAACCAGCTTAGTTTTGTTTAACGCAACTGGCTCACAGTTTCAGTCTCATGGAATAAAACTAATAAAACTCGACCCACAAAATAGCATTTTTCGTGAGCAAGGAACCACCCTCGATGGCGAGGAGTGTCGTTGCCATGGAAATGGCATGAATTTAAAGATATAGTAAGCATTCCTGTCACTGCACATACAAAAATACGATAAGTTAATCTTATCACAAACTAAATTTTAGAGTGTTTTATTCTCAATACACAATCTTGTTGTGGTCGTTATGCAATTCATATTTTAGTTATAAGCAAAGCACCGCGCATTGCGCCCTCCCAAACGCCCTCTCAGTCATGATTAGGAGAAGAGCCACCTATTGAACAGGTAGTGCCAGTGAAATATGTTCCACACAGGAAGTGGCAACTTTATGCTATTCATACAGCATACAACATATTGGAGATTCAGGAACACAACTAAAACAAAGAAAAATAATATTCAGGTACATAACACAAACTGTGGAATATACTGTAAATTGTACAATACGCAGAGAACGTTGTTTTTAATTTTGTTAGCCTTCCCCCGGGGATATTGTAGTCTTAGGTTGAGTTCAAAGTAAAGCAATGACACTCAACTAGTCTGAGCACATTATCATATACTGGCTGGTTAAGCGCTCTGAAGCTTCTGTCTAGGACAAAAGAGATTGAGAGATTTGATCCAAGCATTATAAATCTAAAGGGGTATTAATAGGGGTACTCTGGGGTTTATTTCACGCAGATAAGGGGTGAGAGCGGTGAATTAAAAGAGAGGTAATTTGAGATGAAAAATAGGTGACACTTATTTGCACAGAGAGACCGTGGATCAAACATGGCCGTCCAAGTTTTGAGACTGCATTGCCAATGATGAAAGCCTCTAGCATCAAAAAAAAAAATCTGTTCATAAGGTTACGCTGGCATGCTTTTGCCCATTTCTCGTGTACAATATGGAGTCCTTTATGCAGCATGTGACCATAATGCACTCTGCTTGTAATTTATATATATATATACACACACAATTATGTCGGACAAACAGGAACTGATTTTAAGTGTGCATAAAAACAGAAGAGAAACTTGGATCAGTAACGGTTCTTATTGGAAGGACTGGGTATACACAGTTCCTGAGCTCGTCACAGTAACGTGTTGGGGTATTCTGTTCATTCCTAAACTATTTATAATTATCAGGGCATTACAGCCGGCCGCCCTTCATTGTCCAGGCTTACGTCTAATTTAATTCTGCTTTGTGATGTGTCGTAGCGAAATTAGATTTTCTCACAATGTAAATATAAATGAATACAATGGGATCTAGGGGTGGCACGGTGATTCGGCAGTTTGCATCCTGTGTGAAATCCGCACTGTCACTCTCTACGCATTTGCAAGAGAAACCTGTATTGGCGTGAGTTGTGAGGATGTTCTACCTCCTATTGGCTTTGCTCCATCGGGGGCATATTCATTCAGTTGCACTCCCTCAGTTATTTAAAGCAAATATGTTATACATTTTTTATAACAATAACATTTTTAAACACTGTATATCATCATGCATTATTGCAAAAAACAGTACTTATTTAAATATGTTCATTGCATTAAATATTTGAGGGTTTAATTAGACAAATTACGTTTTTTTTTTTTACATAAAGCTAATCAGTTAATGGACTAACCCACATTAAAACCAATGTCAGTAACTCTGGATAGAAACTTCTGCTAAACAAATGAAACCAATGGCAAATGTTACGTCAATCTAATGTATTCCTCTTCAATAATTTTTTTTTTGAAGTAGATGAGGGCTGGGGACTACAAGAGATTGTATAATAACATACTCACCCTCGAGGGAGCGAAGGAATGTTTTTAGTGTTGTTTGGCATTTGAGTACGAGGGAGAACCGTACACAGGGACTCCGATAGAAACGGAGAGAGCCAAATCCTGTGGGTAAAATCTTTGCACTTTGTACACAGAGAAAGTCCAATTCCTAGGAATTCTCAAGGACATAAAGTTTTAACAGCAATATCCATTACTATTTATAAGCCATGTAACTCTCCACTCTTCTAGTTAGGCATTGCATAAACAAAATTAAATAATTTCCTATGATTTTAATCTGGGCTCCACTGCATATCTGGTGGAGACAATCTCCGATTACAGAGCATGATCGTTGATGTAACCCTTTACTGTAGATAACTTTTTTAATTAGTCAGACAGCAATGGGTGTTGTGTTTCGTTGGATATTTCAACTAATATTTAGAGAGACTAATCTTGCTGCCTCATTTTCCTGTCAACAGCAACATTAATAATAATGACTGTGACCAAATTAATCCATTACCATTACTTTCATTATCAAATATTGAAATGTGCTGCCTATTGACAAAACATGTGGCCCCCTATAATTTTGTAAAATGTAGCCAAAAACATGTTTAAATTGAAAGAAAGAGTGTGGGACAATGTATTTTTTCTCAGATAAACTGAAAACTAGACCTTTAAAGTTTTTCCTGGAGCTCTGCTCCGGACAGCAGAACGTTAGGCCTGCATAGAGGATATAGCGTTATTGATAGAGGCTAAACAACACCGTCTCTAGAATGTGGGACCCAGGGGCGAGGGTGTATGTTCAGACGGAGAAATGTCTCTGACGTGCCCCGGGGGTCATGGGCTGTCTTCTTAGATCAGCATGTGTATGAGCAGGCAGTTAACATTTCATTTGGCTCAGAGGGGTCTTAAACGAACCAAAGCAACATCGGTTTTTGATTCCCAAGTATTTCATCTCTTCAGGAAAATGTAGGGTGGGAGATCGGTTATAAAATGTTTTTACAATGAATTCAAAAATGTGAATGGATGTAATGCATGCAAGCAAAATAATCATAATATGTGCAAATGTCTTTTAAAAATCACTTTAAAAAGAAGAAAAAAAGATGTTTGCTAGCCGTTTCTTCGTAATAGAGACACGCTGTGACGGTTTGCTTATTCTCTGATCGTTTTATTGGTATAGGAACCACTCATGTAACCAATACATTATCTGGGAGGTCATACTTTTAATAACGGAGGGCAGGATTTGTTTTTTTGTTTTTTGTTTTACTCCTCTATCTCAGAACTTGATCTCAGACTAGCACAGACCAGCAGAATTTTATGTCGGCATGGTAGCCAACCAACTCACCTTTTTTTTGTTATTTATCAGTGAATTTTACTCTAAAGTCCTGTGTCTCATGTCCAATGTGTCCCATGTCCCATGTGTCCCATTTGTTGTGTGTCGTGTGTCTCATGTGTCCTGTTTGTCCCGTGTCCTGTGTGTCCCATGTGTCGTATGTGTCCTGTTTGTCCCATGTCCTGTGTGTCCCATGTGTCGTATGTGTCCTGTTTGTCCCATGTCCTGTGTGTCCCATGTGTCGTGAGTCCCATGTCCCATGTCCCGTGTCCTGTGTGTCGTGTTTCCCGTGTCCCGTGTGGCGTATCTTTGTTTTTTTTCTCGGCCACTGGCTGCGGAACACAGGAAGAGGAGGGGCTCCAACACCGCGATGCCCTCCTTCAACGCCCCTGATACTGTGTGTGCGCCCTGCTATTTCTGTCACTGACTCCAGCTGTTTTTTTCTTTTGTTTGCAAGGAACAAAATCCTATCACATGTGTCAGGAGGACCTTGGGGGGCAGGCACTGCAGTCCAAGTTGTCTCCTGCGGGCCCTCGAATCTAGTGCAGCCATCCAGGAGTGCCGCAGAGGGGAGAGAAATCCCTGAGGGAGTAGCCATCCATAGAGGAGGATATTCAGTCGAACACCTGGCAGCTGCTATTCGCTCGGGCAGTGCAAACTGTGGGTGTTAGGAATTTTTCTTACCCAGGTACCAGCCTGTAATAAATTCTCGATTCACAGCCACTTACATCTGTGCGTCCTGCGTCCGCAGTGTCGCGCGGGTGACCCCTGACAGTTCTCCGAAAGAACGACCCCTGCTGTACAATTACTCATTATAATGACTGTTCAACCCTTATCTCAACGATCACGCGACTAAACCAAATGTGAATCAAATGCAGGCTTACATCAGAAAACATCTTCATGTCTTATTTACGTGGCTGTCGTAAGATTTCTTTCAGACAAATAAACTTGAATTCCCTCATATAGTTTCACAGAATGGTAGAAACTAGACTACTGCAATAAATACCATTGCTATTCTTGTAGAAGCATGCAGTTCCAACATCATAAATTTCACTATTGCAAAACATTTTTAAAAAAATAAGAAAGAAAAACAAGTTTCTACCAATACATCATTCTCCCCACCTCACATACACCTACAATGCACATCTCAAGACAAGAAGAATGAAAAGCAATATCAAGCTGCAACCATTGTCTCCTTCTGTACCTTCATGGAAAGAAGGATGATCTGCTACAACCTGACTTCAAGCAAAGACAAAATTGATGCATTCAACTATCTGAGAGTCAATACAATTTCACAGGCGTAGAACCAGACATAGAACCTGATTAATCAGTGAAGTAAACGCCAGTAAATTAAACTGGACAATAAAGCCCTGATAGCAGAAATTTGTAGGGAAGTAGGAAGTAAACTAGGGTTGTGATGCTAAACTAAGCATATCTATATGTATGGAGGATACTTTCTGCCAAAACTAAATCAACAGATGTTAAAATAAATACATAAATCTTTCAATCAACCGTTTCAATGAAACGGCAGTTTGATCACCACTGCCGACTCCAACCTCTGCTTCCTTCACAGGGAGTGATGCAATATCAGCGATCTAAATCGACAACTCATGCCTGACAGGTAAAGGGAATCAGCCGGTCGTCAGATGCCACCAACTTTTTGTTACTGACAGAGTGCTGGAGTGCGTAACGAAGAATCTGCGAATCACACTGGAAATACAATTGAAATGGGTGGCGCAACCATGCAAATGAAAATGAAAATGGTGGTGAGTGTTATTATGAAAAATATATGTCTACTATTATTTATGAATTTATTTCACTATATATGTAGGTAAAAAGTGTGTTTATTTATATTGAAATTCCATACTGACGAAAAAAAACTAAACAAAGGTTAAGCAACAGTGGACTGAAATAGAAGAAGTCACGACATCAGTGAGAGTTAATTAGTGGGAAATTCAGACCGTAAAACAGCAACATGCTTGGCAACATACCAAGAGGTTCTCCCAAACCATGAGGCTTACGATCTGATCATAATTTTAATTTCAACACTCAGCATAAAAGAGAATGAATTACAATTACATATTAGGCTTGTGTTGTTACTTCTCATTGGCCTACCACCAGTTTTCAAAACACACTTGTTATTAGATTGTAATTGTACCTTCTCGCTACTCCATAGCTGTGGGGTAAACCGCGAACTGCATTGACAAAGCGGAAATGACAGAACCAAGCGCCAACTGTGGGACCGACAGATCCTGGAAATCAAAGGAATTCATTCCAACCGACGTCAACATTTTAAACTTTGGGGGGTTTTTTCTTCTGTTTTTTTATTTTATTTGTTGTACCAATCACTGAGACGGACAGTTGGGCACGGTCTTTGTTGTTGAGTCCCTTGTCGCTGCCTGCTCAGTGCGAACGCCGCACTCTGGACTTCCTCTCCAGCCCGTCGACGCCAGAGAGAATCAGTTTTGTGAATGTCCCAGAACAGTGCCCACAACAACCCCTAGCCCCTTCTCGTTAACCTCACCTTTCACCCACTGCTTTAATAATCCACAGTATGGCTAGCCTCCACGACCTATGCATATTTATAAAGCCTTCATTATTCCATCACTCAAAGTAATCACTATCAAGGGGCCTATTATCGCCGAGAACTGGCGCTGGCCGCTGTTGGGCTGTGTTTCAAATGGACACGTACAACTGAAAAATACCTGACAGAGCTTTTTATCATGTTGGAATGCAGCTTTGTCTTTTTAGAAGCAGAAAATATTGACAGCAGCAGAACGAATATAGCCATGATAAATGTGTTTATGCAAGCCTTGGTAATACGTTTTGTACATATTAAACTGGGGCAGCAGCTCTACCAGATGGTATGTAGTGTGTGCGTGTGTGTATATATATATATATATATATATATATACACACAGTATATAAACATATATATATATATATATATATATGATTTCTTTGTTTGCGTCTGTCTCCATGCAAGTGGTTTCGTCTGTATAATGCCCTGGAGCTCTTAGATTTTCCAGGGGACACTAAATAATATGAGGTTCACAGTACTCCCCCATAACCACAAGAGAGATACACGCAGCACAAAATTCCCAGTGGCATTTAGCTGCCCCAAAATGATGCTTAATGGTGCGCTGACCATGTTAGGCGCGGGCGGGGTAGCAGATAACAGACCAGATATGTTAACCAGATGAATAATTCCTCCAACATGTCCTGCCTAGGTTTTTTTATGCTGCATTATAATACGGAAGATGCCAGATTAGTCTGACAGTTCACCCATTTCCCTTTGTGTTTCCCAAATCCGTTAAACTGAAATCCCCGTAAATACTGCTCTGTCACGAATCAAATACTTGTTAATGATTAGAAATGTTATGGTTCAACTACCGACGGTGTTTTTAAAGACCAGGCGCAATTTCACTTCAAGACATACATACATTGACAATGTTATTGGAAGAACTTGTTTGTGCAGTACAGTAATAACTCTATATATATAACTCTATAATAACTCAATTTCACCTTCACTCATTGGATGCTAACAACTTTGCATTGCATTTCACATTAACGGAGCTAAAATAATGAAACACATATGGTCAACTTTAGAGTGTGACACAGTGTGATATATATATTACTCTGGATATATTAATAATTTGTAATGTATGAATTATGTCCAAATTAAGAATTCGCAAATAAATAAGCGTATCTAAAATATGTTGGCACAGTAGCAATCAATTAACCTTAATATTAGAATTTTACACACAATATTTGTACATAAAATATCCACCATAATATAGTCATTAATTAAAAAATGAAAACAAATTAAAACGAATGACCCCACTACCAAAAACACAGTGACAAGAGAGGCTTATTATTTTTTAAATATAGTTTTAAATAGATATTTAAAGATATTTGCTTCCATGATTTTTATTTAATTATTATTATTTCTTTTATAGCATTTTGTTTCTCTCCAGAATTGTGTTCATTTGTTTTTCATCCTCATGAGAGCAATAAGATTCCACAGTGAACCATTTGGCTCATCAATAGATGACGCATTTTTAAAAAGAAGAAAACTATTGTTACTCCAGTCTGCAGCGTTAGATGAGACTCTTTCGATTTGCACAGGCACCGAAGCAGAACCCCCCCCCCCCCCTCATTTTGTTTTACCGGCACGCATCTGTACATGAGTCATGTGACATGAACAAAACGTCAGTAGATACCAGCCTTCACAAGTCTGGCCGTTTTCTTCTTTTCATTTTGTTTTGCTGGATGTTTACATGAAATGCATTAAGGTATTTCAGCCTTGCACCTTTTCATCATCCAAATTAACCTTCAAAGCAGGCATCTATATTTATGGGTTTCCATGTCATTACATAGGGGAAGAGGGGGGAAAAGAACTGCCTAATGGTATCTTACAAATCTAGTCATGAACCACTAGTGCGGGTCTTGTGCCTGATGTTGCTGCTGACGCCTCCGCTGTGAGGGAACGGCGCGGCTGAGGACCAGAATCTGTTAAAGAGGGGGGTTTTTTTGGCTAAGATGAGCTCCAGACCATTGAGTTGCCACTGAGGGGCTGGGAGGGGGGCCATGTCTAGCTTTCTACTGAAGATGAGTAGGAGGGACAAGGTATAGAAGGGTAAAACAGCCCTTGTGAAGCTGCAACAGTCGAATCCTCCAATCGCAAAAGGCTGGATAATTAGCCTTGAGTTTTGAATCTGCCAGTGTCACGTGTAGTTGTTTATTGATAGAGAATTGTTGGTAGGTGAGTCAAAGACATCAGATGAACTTTCCCTCTCTGCCTGGAGAGGGTATAATCCTGAAGGGGTGAAAGAACCACCATTGACATTTGCTTCTATAGTTATTATGGGAAAGATTGTGTGTCTTTTTTTGGTTTCGAGTCCAAGTCTAGTCATTTAAATTGTTAGATGGTTTGTTGAAGTTAGAGTTCGTGCAGAATTATGTCTATCAGCCATTGGGTGCTACTTTTACAAGCAACTCGATATGCCAAACCGCAGTGTGGATAATATAGTTTTACTCCAGTTGGGTTCATTCAGGATTATTCAAAACTGTAAATCTGAAGCAGTAAACCAGCATTGGGCCATCCTTATTCTTTCTCAGCTCTTAACTGTTTAATGAAAGCCATTATTTGGCCAGTAAGTTACCTCGTCTGCTAGTCCTACTGTTTAAATCAGCTCTAAACGCTGCAGGACTCCAACACTCGAGATCTACTATTGACCACCCCTGTTTTAAGACAATTTGCCCACATTCCTGTGTCCTCTGCTGAAGAAGAAAATGGTGACAGACTGAGGGTTACACTACACTGAGGGTTAAAGCTTAATTTCACTTGAATTTTTTTAATTAATTTGTTTTCCACATCAACCAGAGAAATTATCACATTTCACATTAAGGAAACTATTTTAGTTCTCCCCTAAATGCTAAACTCAATCTGTTACACGCCACTCATTTTGAAGTTTCAGTTGGCTTTTCACCAATACAGCGGTAACACAGGAGTAGGAGGAGAGCAATTTATGTATACATTCTATTCCTTGAGCTAAATGACCGAGCAAATGCATGCAGCCTCGATTGTTAGGTTTCTATTAAGAGTTTTTAAAAAGTCAGTACAACTCAATGGAGAAAATGGTAATGAAATTAAAATGTGAACACTGTGCCTATAGGTCAGGGGTACTGAGATTGTCCACATAATGAGCAGAACGGTTTGCATGCTCACATTAACGATACTGGAAATGGTTCTTTCACATGAGTCACTGGAACTCACATTATCCAAAGGGCGCTGGAAATCGTTTTCATCATCCGGACATCCATTAAAACGAATATTTCCCATCATTACGGATACATTGTTACAAGCCAATGAAATCTCCCTGCCCAGCAGGCATGATCCCACCTATGGCACGATCCTGCACAGACAAAACATGAACTAAATGCTTCCCAACATGCATTTGTTAATTCTATTTTGTTTTAAACTGAACATTGAATATTCATCTTAGATTTTATTGTTATGATTATTGTTCATAGATGAGTATGTAAACAGTAAATCCCAAGAAACTACTGACTGTGTTGGTTATAGAGGGATTTTTGAGTGGTAGGGACAATTTGGGAAGGCCTCTCTCTCTACTCAGTGATGCTATTGAGAATTTTACCCCATAAATCAGAGTATATTTTAAAGTTGTTTGTACTTCAGAGAGGGCCTGCTAAGTACTCAGATCAAGACATGACTCATTAAAAGAGGTATGGACTCTCACTCAGATATGGGGCGGTTTGGGTAAAGGGCCTAAAACAGTCTGAAATACTCAAGTTTGATTCCCCAACGCGTCCAGTTGGGTCTGCACATCGCGTGGTGCCTGGACACTAATGATGGGCCTACACATGAAAGGGAGGACAAATTGGGTCTGGCTGGTGACCAGCGTCGCTACACAATTGCAGAAGACAGGCCACCTCAATCACTGGTTGGAGAAAAGCATGCAGCAAATAAATCAAAAGTGTCTCGTTCTTTTCCTATCTCAATATTCAGAAAGAAACAGCCGCACGCAGCCCAGGGCAACTCTCTCAGATGTGAACTGTACTGCAGACGCAGGCAAGGAGATAAGAAGGTGCACACTTCTGATGGCTATATCAAAGCAATATAAAGCGGCAAGAAAGCTTTAGCCATGCATCAGCTCAGAAAAACAAATAAACAAAAATGTGACCCCTTTCGAGCGGGGAGGAATGTGCCACTTTCGGTTTCCTCCAAGTGAGGACTTCACAAAGATTATTATGAGGGGTCTGTGTATATATTTATATATATTTACACAAATATCTATATATATTTTGGGGCACCTGGTTATTAGATTTTCTATAGACACACCAAAAGGGGCCCTGTACGCACCCTTAAGTGAAACCAATTTGGTGTCCGTGAAGCTTAAAAAATGTAATATGTTATGCTAATAAAATCCACTTTAGTTTGCAAAGTTAAATTATGAAGCCCGGAATAAGTATTAAGAAAGATTTTCTTTCATCCCTTGTGTGAAGTCATCTTATTTTTTGCGTTACAATATGATACTAGGGTGATTATTATGGCAACTTAAAGGCAAATTTCACCCTAGCTCTTATATGTATGTATTCATTACTAATTTTAACAACATAACGTTTTTGTCATTGTTTATCATTGGAGAAGAATCGTTAGCATGTTATGGAGCATGTCACAGGATCGCTAAAGGGGGCTAACATGCTTTTATCGGTTGAAGAATTGGAAAATGGAAAACATTTTCTGGATTTTCTGATTCTGAATTCAAAAAAGTTGTTGAATGCTTCTTCATTAATATAATGAATATGTACAGGTATAATTTGTTTCTAATTAAATTTTTTTATAATTTTTTCTCCCCAATTTGGAATAGCTAGTTATGCTAATGCTTCTTGGCTCGTCTCTACAAATTCAGCCATCCCGTTTACCCTCAGGCCTCCTCTTTTACTCTCTGGAATCTACACAGCCTGCATAAGAGGTTTAGCGTCAATTTGAGGAGAGGCGAACCCCTATTGAAGGCTCTGCCAGGCCCGTTGGCGCCCGGGAAGCTGCAAGGAGACACTCGTTAGCGAGGAGCCGAGAGCAGCCTTGCTAATTTGACCGACCCCAGGCCAAGCAGCGCTCTCCAATTGTGCTCTGCTCTCCCGGTCATGATCAGAATATTCCACGAGCCAGTCTGTGCTCAGGCTGCTGCAAAGATTCTATCCCGGTCACACAGGAAGTGTAGTTTCTCTGCGACGAGATTAAAAAAGATGCATAACGTCTTAGGTCTAAATCTTGCAATAGTTTTTATTTACAGAATAATGCCCTATGTGAAAATTGAGTGATATGGAAGAACTGCGTAAAACAGACATTAGTTTTAATTAATCTCCTATTTAAGTATTCAAATTGTGAATGGAGGCTAAAATGAAGGAAATGGCAGCAATAAAAATATAAAATGGGGAGCTGACAAGGTTGATGTCTTTCAATTTCCGGAGCCAACATGTACAAAGACAACATATTTGTTAATTAAGCTTGTCTTGCTGCAGCGTTTAAAGACAGAACAGTTAGAAAGTCAGTCTGTCGCTCGACCGTCTCCTCCCCCTTAGCTTGACATGGATGCAGGTGCTTGTTTAAAACCATGGAGAACATTTGCGAGGTCCTCCTCATATCCAGTGGTTAAACTATTGAACTAATGATGGCCGTGATAAGGGAGACCAGCAGGTATTGGTTTCATGGTTTAGTTCTTAGGTTGAAACATTTGAATACCCCCAGTTTTGCTGATTCCTGAAATGAAATCACATTTGTCTGACTACATAAACTCTCATTAAACCAACAAGCCTGAATAGAGGAATCATAACAGTGTGAGAAGGGAATGGATATATTGTAATGTTATATGTACAGGTACGTGTACATAAACAAAATTACCACTGTTCAGAATTATATTCTCCTTTTTAAATGAGTCCACGACCCTGTGATTTGACTTAAAATGTGAAACTAGCAAGCTTTGTGGGTAAAATGGTCCTGGGTAACCCTTTATTCATTCAATAACCAAACATCAGATTTGATTGTTGTCTAATGTTTCAAAACAACTTCGTCCGAAACACTGTTTAATATTCACATTTATAACAGTGTATATTAAAACTTAAATGCCAACAGCAGGAGAACCAACTCTTTTTTTTTTTGCCTTGCTGCCTAAGCCTATTAAAAACACCATTTTCCCAGTGACATTTTATATACTATATCAATAGATTCACCTCAACATAGATGCTCCAGTTTAATAACGCTCCAGTTTAGTAATGCTCCAGTTTAATAATGAAACTGCTGAAAGATGGGTTCACAGGTTCAAAATGGCATTGGCTGTCAGTTATATAGCTTACCTGCCCAAGGATAATTTACATCAGTGTTACATAGATTTTGAATAAAATTATCCTTCTCTTACTTTACCTGTTTAAAGCCTGAACCCCTCACAACAAACCTGAATTTTCAGAGCGAGACTCATTAATGTACTACCATTTTAAAAATCCTACACGCACACACCAGTTTCCTCAGTAACTACAGAAAGACTGACGCCGGTGCATGTACAACCTTTCCAAAGAATGCAATACATCTGTCTGCTTTCATTAAGCTGCTTCAGAAAGCACTTTTAACGTTTTAATGATAGTAACAAAGCTAAGCATTTATATATTTTTTTATTTTGTGAAGGATACAAACAGACTGCCTCCATTAATTCCCGAAGATTAGTACAAGAGGTATTTCACATAAGTGGGTTGGAATAGTGAAGTTATGATATGTTATGATAGGATGAAGAAAATCTTCACCGTTGGCTTAACAAAAACTGCTTCGTGAGATAATGTCCTGGTTTTACAGACTGGATTAACCATGGCAGTTGTGTTGACGAGCACAAGGTTTTCACAAACTTGAAAACCGTGCTTTCCGTGTCATAGCCAGATATGCGGAACAAATCAGTGTAATTAAAGGTGCAACAGCAATGCAAACTCCCAGCTATTAAACCAAAAACAAGGTAAAAAAGCCTGTGGAGAGGTACAGGGAACACTGAATATATTTCCAATAGGAAATCTAGTTGCGTGTGCCTCCATCGAAACGAATGACTTCTGCACATATAGCTTTAATGCTGGGTTTAGTTGAGATTTAGTATTAAACACAATTTGACTCTTAACTGTGCTTAGCTACCGTTAGCAGCAACTTTTCTTCTCTATTTCAAATGGAAAAGTCTTGGTAGATCAGCAGGTTATGCCAATTCAGTGCCTCAGATGTGGTTTAAACACAGATTCGATTCAAAAGCAATTTTACAATCAATGACAAAAGCAAAGGCTGTTTTGTTTGTAATTAATGCCTGTCACTGAGGAAATAATTCAATATTAGCAGACATATCTTAACTAAGCAAGCAAACTTAATTTACCAGACGGGTCCAAAAAACAAGTCTGTTGGCCTCTTATGAAGGGAGCCAAGAAAGCAACAATGGCTGATAGGCTGATGGCCTAATAGTTGGCCATTATTCTTGAACTTAACAACGAAGGATTGCATGCAAGCCGTATTAAGTTTTAAATCGGTAATGAAAAATGAAAGGCAATCGTGTTTGCTTTACTATATACGTATGTTTCATTGCTGCATTTGTTTTAAATATTATAAATAACAGAAGTTAGATATGTCATTCCACTGCTATGTACAGTATATTCAAGTTTCGGTTTATTTGTGACATCTTTGGTCTTGAAAAGTGCTGAAGGAATATGGTTTTACTAATTACCTTTTTGTTGACGATGAATCATTTTACAGTTACCCCGTCTTATATTTGTTAAAGCTTTCAAATAGTACCAAAAGGAAACATAACATGTTTTACAAATATATAGATGCTCGGAGTTAAGTATCTTTGAGTTTCATTTGGTTGAAGGAAAACAGAAATCCAGCTTCTTATATTAACACTTTAACTGAAAGCATAATGGCCTTTTACTGCAGATGGTTTGTGGACTACAGTGACCTCAGGTTTATTATGGACCATTTTCAAATCGTTAAAGAAAATTCTTAATCTTCTTCCCATCACCACTGTTTTATGGAATAATTTTCAATTATATAAAATGTGCCATTGCATTGTACTGCTTGTGTCTTGTTCTAAGTTGAATACATTTCCTCTATTGCAGAAATGTAGCTTATTGTAAACAAGCCTAGTTAGTTCCAGAAACAAAATCACTAGCTACTGTTAATTTATTGTCATAAAAAAGTTAATTATGAAAAATGCAGTGTAGGTTTATAAATCATGTAAGCCAAATACTGCAACATTGTCACGTTGAAATTCATATCTGTCAATCAAAGTGGCATTCTGTGACAGAATGTGTCAATATTCCAAAACGTAGTGAGCCCAGTTATTTTCTTTTTCAGCAAAGCAAGTAAAATGTGTTTTGGTCAACATGTGATGATGCTGAAGTATGGGGTGATTTTATTTTATTTTTTGTCTCGTATTTCCTCAGCCATTTCCAAGGGAAAACAACATCATGGAAGCCAGTCGATCAAATATCCAGTCAGATGTTTAGAATGCCAAGAAAGGGCTGGAAGAAATATCCACTGAAATATAGGTGTCACACAGCTGCAAAAATCATTTTGTGCCTGACAGCTAGCCATTAGCTGGTGCTGTTTGTTGGGTTTTTGTTTTTATGACTCAGACACGCCTGCAGTCAACTTCTGTTCCGAAACTGTTCAGCTTTACTGCATGAAAGGACAGAGAATGAGTTCTCATTACAGGGAGGACATAAGTTAAGCTGCCAAGGTGATATAAAGATTGAATCACACATACGGACTCTCTTTGTTTAGGGAATGGCCTTTGCAAACACGGCACAAATTTTTGACCACGAAGAGATAAACAGGAGTCTTTTGTTGTTTCAGATAAATATCTCGGGGACATTCCATCTTAACTATCTTGTCTTTAATAACTCAAAATGGCTCATTTGTGAGAAGCTGAGCCAGTGATGATCATTTCGTTTGTAAATAACATTCTTGGATTATTCTTTTTCCAATAAAATAATTTTGCCCATAATATCCTAAGGCTGAAATGTTAGTGCATTGGTTTTAATTGGAAGAATATACAGTATATACTATCTATAGCTTTTTTCCCCCGATAATTTTGATTTCGATTGAATTTTAGTGTTTATTTGGACAGCTCACATGATTAAACTCAATTTGAGATGTGCTTCCTTCAATAAGGACAGCTTGTAAGGGGGTTTCTGTAGCATAGTGTCTCATCTACGCCCCACACTTACTCAGTCTGCTAGCAAACATCAACATCCCCTGAGTTCTAATTGCTTCACCCTTCCACAGCCTCATGTCCTATTATTCAATTAACATTCCACAACACCATGTGCACTTGTTTGTCCTGTCCTCATACCCATTGGTTCAGAATCTCCACCACTGGTATCCTGCCTCCCTCCCCACTGCATATAAACCCCTCAGTGACGGCCATTCATGGTTCAGTCTTGTCCATCTCATTGTAGCATTTCCCAGCTTCCATTCCTTGTGATCCTGGTTTCCTTTTTGCTTGTGTTTCCCGATCATCGACCACTGCCTGTGTTTGGGTTTTGTGTTTATCCGTGCTTGGGTTCCTCTTCCTTGTAAGTCTACCCATGACACATAGTTTTTTTAGTTTTTTTTGTTTGTTTTAAATGTAGGATTCCACGCAGAACCAATTATTGTACACTGGTTTCAGGAAGTTAAACATTTTTCACTTATACAAATAGAAATCTAAATGTTTTTAATAATGAACCTCAATTCATGAAAATGCATGGCTATAGAAGGCTTGTTAGCCCGAGAAAGGATTGCGATGGAAGAGAGCCATTTGAACTTTATTTTGTAGTCTGAAACGAGAGATTAACTTCCTGAGACAGGTTGGAATTATCCAGCCCCCGAAGGAAGGCAATATATCGCAGAGAAGAGAAAACAAAACTAAAATTCCGCATGGGGAAACGCAGGCCTCGTGGTGCTGCAGCAAAGGTCCGGACCGTATGGTGTCACATGAACCCGCTGAACTATGGCCTTTTGCCTGCCTGTCCGGGGGAGGCGACAGCGATTAAGTATTCCTGCAAGGCCGGCCTGCCTGGGCTGGAATTAGAGTCAGACCTCAGCTCTGCTCCTGTGTGGCCACATGTTCTGCCAGACCCACACTGCAGAATTAAATGTTAATGGAACACATCAATAGAGGTCGTATTTTTACCTGTCGCCATTTCATCGGAGCGGCTGTTTTATCGAGAGTGGCTTTTAAAGGCGCTGTTGATGCTGTGCCGATGCGGGTCTCCTCTCTACCTCTGGGGTCCCTGCTGAAACCTGAAGAGGACCTGTCTGGAACTGGGCCAAGTCTCATATGCCCAGTTCAGTCAGCCCTTTGGAGTTCTGCCACCGAAATTACTAGCAAGTCTCACCTGAACAACAATAAAAGTCCTGCTGAAGGTCAACCACTTTTTATTTTATTTTCCTTTTTCAATTAATTTCCCTTGGCACGTTCTTGTGAGCCCAGACAGCAAAAGCCCAGTTAGTAGAAGCAAGAAATATATTTAGTATCTGCATGGGCAGCAAATAGACTATTTGGCCCAATAAATCTTCCTGAAATGGTAAATGTTTCATTTTGAAACCAGAACTGCCAAACGGCGCCTGTTCTGAAAGGGACCATCCCATAATACTTAAAGTGATAACTGAAGGTTGCCAGCTGAAAGGAACCACCATGATAATTGACATTTAGCAATGAAACGCCTCACGTGCTGAATGTAAAACTGGAAACTAATTACGGCCTAACCGACTGTCACTGGCGCCATCCGCTCCGCTCTAAATGTCAGATTTACATTGAAATGTTAGAAAGGCCGCTGAGCGCCCCGGACTATGTGCCGCAGGTTTTGCTGTTTCATAGAGACGTTGTCAGGCAAGCCATTGGAATTGCTGAATTTCAGGCCCGGGGCAAAGACACGCCTCTGCATACCATCATAGGTGGCCCTATACGCTCACTACGCAAGTTGCGTAGGGCCCAGCGAATTATGCAAGGGCCCCGCCTCCCCCTCGCAAATGGTTTAGATGGTCAGGTAGGAGGGCCCCTTGGCCCAATTTTGCTTAGGACCCCAGGGAGGTCAGGACCGGCTCTGCATACCAGTGCCATTTCATGAGTTCTGCTAAGAATGATGCTAACCAAAGCTACTGCTCACCAGTTCACATGAGCTATGTGTTCAAATTTGCAATAAAAATAAATGGTTATCTATCTACATAGTTTATAGCTAGCGTTAAATGTCAGTTGGTTCCAGATTAACTAGAATTAGATTTGTTAATTCACTGGATGAGACGTTTAGTGAAACTCATGCATACAGTTTTCATCACAAATCATGTAAGAGAACACACAATGCTTGAGTTCTAATGTAGAATAATGAGGAAAAACAAACAGTCCACGCAGAAAAGAGATAAGATTACACTATTTTGCACCGTTTGACAGCATTTCCACACTGTCAAACACGGCAGCCGGGTTTGCTATATTCAAGCCAAAGCCTATCTATTTAAATCCTCAGTTGAACAGCAGCAGGGCTAAGCTAATGTATAACAGATTTTTACACTTGACAGGCTAAAGATGTCACTGCGCCTGCTGCAGCTTGACAAGGTCTAAACAAATAAATTAAGGCCCAGAGGAGACCGAGAGGATGCAGACCGACACAACGCTCCCATCAGTGAGGTCAGACGCAGTCAGGTTGGTGTCACGTAGACCTTGGTGAACACAGACCACATCTGGTAGCATGTGGGCTTTCTGCCAAGGCTAGAGCATTAACTTCGGAACATATTGGAACCCCTTTACAAGCCCTTACACGTGTAATTAAATCATTCTAAATTAAACAGAACACTCTCTGATCTAACTCTTAAAAAAATAATAATAATAATTTATGCCAAAGTTTCTTTTGTCAATGAATGACCTCTAGGCTCTAGGAAGGTATCCTATAAAGAGCTTAAGGTGTAATTTTACAGTGTCCACCTTTAACAATGAACCTGCCCCTGCCCGCTAAAGACACACAGTGTGCGGAAAATTGTACTTTATTAGGATTTCGACATGTGCCTACCAAGGTGCATTATGAATGTAAAATAACAGATATGCAAAGAGCCGGCACAAAGCAGAGTTTCATTTCTCTTTCTCTCCCAGGACTCTTGTCATGGTTTCCCAATTCCCCTTCAGCGGGTGGGGGTTGAGGTCACGGGCATACCTATTCGGTGGGCTGCCATAATTACATGGCCCAGTGACAAGCCTTTTAACACCTTCGTGGCACAAAGTCCCATTTGTAACAGTAGCTCTGCCTGGCAAAGTGAAGGCGTCCAAAATCCATTAGCCTCAGCTTACAAGAATCTTCAGCATTTTTGTTGGCCGTGCTATCTAATGCTTGTCGTATATTTTATTTATGAACCAGACAAAAACAGGTCATGAACCGTAGCATCTAAGGGACTAGAGAAGAAAATGGTGACCAGGATGAGACATATGGGCTGTGTCAGTCTGACCAAATGAATATTCATCGACTGGGCGGGGTTTAACACAGATAAAGGTGATGTCAAATTCTGCCCTCCTTAATTAAAAGAAAGCCTTAGTAAATCAGTTGGAGCTAGTCTGTTAGGCTTTATTAAATTATGTGGTTTACCAATTCCACACCAAGTACTACTTAAGATTCGAATGTTTTTTCGTAGCAGGGCACCATCAGGAATACATTTTAGCCCTCAGACCTGGCCAGAACACAACCATAGCCTT
Source organism: Hiodon tergisus (assembly GCA_025775045.1). Taxonomy (NCBI): domain Eukaryota; kingdom Metazoa; phylum Chordata; class Actinopteri; order Hiodontiformes; family Hiodontidae; genus Hiodon; species Hiodon tergisus. Next base: position 77,628 of record JAOVYW010051766.1, on the reverse strand, counting down.
CGCACATTTGAGTGTGAGCTTTGAAGAGTGCGAAATAGGCCACAGTTGATCGTAGGACAAAGCCCTTGAGCCATTTAGCTTGTCCTTTTCATGCATTGTACATCCCCCAAAGCTGTGTTGAAATGATCTCAAAATGGTCATCTTTTGATTGGTCTGCGATATTGTCACTGCCATGTCTGAAAAAGTTCTTATCCTTTTAACCTTTTAAAAATAATCGCATGTCATATTGCATTTTGAATGACTATTATGTGCTTTGTATTTATTGTTTGAACAAGGCCCAGTCACATTCAGGGTCGATGACATTTAAAGTTTTACTTTTTCAAAATGTGGCATATTTTTATCTTAGTTTGTGCACTGGAGACTATAATTTAGTTCTGGTTTCAAACAGCTTGGCAAATTAATTTATAACAAAGTGATCATCGGGGGTGTGAATGTTGCTCCAGTTCACACAAACTCGTGCCAAGTAACTATGCCAGGGGCTGCATCAGTGTATTGGATATGGCTACATGATGGCCACAGGGCCAATACTAACCAATCACAACGCTGAAGCTAAGTAATTCACAAATACCCGGGGAAAGGGGGAAATGTATAATTAACCCATTAAGGTTCATCGTCACATCACATCTAATTGATATCAAAATAAAAAACGAAATGGGGAAAAAAATTATTTAATTTAAAATTTAATTTTCTATTTAGTTTTCCAGTAGGAGTCGAACGCCTGGGCTGACCAAAAAAAAAGCTGAAAAAATAACTCAAACCTCATATCAAGAACGGATTGGGTTTTTGTTGTGATTTCCGTTTCCCTATTGGTGGGTTTTATTTTAGTGTAGATTACATTTGTTTATAAGTCGTGCGCAACGTAAAATAGTGCGATGATCGTAAAAAAAGTGCCAAACTTGATCTACCTTCTCAATGTGGACTCCGACGCCACCCACCTGATTGGGGGTTGATGTTTAACATATGCACCAAAATGCTAATAAAAATGATATTGTCATTTGGTTTATTTTATGTGGACAGAAACAAGTTGACTGACATATAGGTGGCATATGTCCTGCTGTCACGAAGATATAAAGGTCACTTCACTGTCCAAACATTCATTTTTACATTTGGATGCAATGAGGGGGACTGGAGCAGAGAGACTTTCAGGAGGCGACTGGGGGTGGCAGACAGACCCCCGGCTGGGCCGTGCCATGGCACAGCATGGTCTCGGAGCAAGGTGCAACTCTTCAATAGCACTGTACTTTCTGTATCCTGTTCATGTCGCACATCAGCCCCCAAGCTCAGCACGTAGGGCCGGGGTTGTCCGTACAGTGAAGGAGGATACACAGTAGAAAAAGGGCTCCTTTTCACTCACTGAAGTGACCCCCTCCCCTGGACACAGCTGACAATCAGCAGAGCTGGCAGAAAGAGGGACAGGGAAAAAAAGCTTGCAGACAGGGAGTGTTGCCGGGGGAAACAAGCTGTGTGAACCCACGGAGGCCTGAACTGAGGATCGTACCTTTCACCAAAAACAGCCAGCACTAAATGATTTGAGTACGTGAGTATGAACAAACATTAACAGCGCATTAATCAATGCTACATATATTATGTAAGGCATGTATGAGTTTATATACGCTCTACCCAGTAAAGAATGAGGGGCTAGCCCCTGCGTATGTGCGTAAAATGAGACTTTACATTAAAAATCTTGTGTGTGTGTGTGTGTGTGTGTAAGACGATAATTGCAACTATGCTCTTTCTGTTGATCTACACAAATTGAAAACTTCTTCTCAGGGTTCATAAAGATTTTCACAAACACATTTCAAGGACCACTGTAATAATTTTCAAAGCCCAGATTCGTAAGTACAACTCTGTGGTATAAGCAAAAATATTACTATTAAAATTAGCCAGCTGTTTTTGCATACCACTAATATCCTGCTGTTGGAATCTTGGCCTGACAAACTTTATTTTGTGTCAAGTTCCACGGTATCTAGAGCCTGACAATTTTTTGTTAAAGACAGTCTACTGTCATTAGTAAAGTCATACAAACATTTAGAAAACCAATGGCATTAAACTTTAACACATAACTGAGCATCCAGTAATAAAAGAAGATTCATTTTGCTACCTTCTAAAAAAAAAATTTTTTATAGCAATAGTCCTACCTGGTGCAAAGTTAACTTGTTTTCAATGGCATAGATTCTACATATTTTTTTTTTTTTTTTTTTACATATTTGCCTACGTCTGCATTCATATCATACTGCAACAGGAAAAGTTAGAGAAAAAATGTTAATCTTAAGCATGTTTGTGGGGTCTTTAGATCTTGGGTGCTATTTTGTTGTCAGGAAAGACAGCTTTCGTGTTCAAATGGGTGAAAATCCTGTCTCAGAAGGTGTCTAACAGGACAGCGAGGAATAAAGTGCTGTTCAAAACAGATCGAACGATCTTTTCCTGTCTTGTAAGATGCCTTCAAACTGCCCACGTGACGGCTAGTTTTGAAGGCAGCATCGATACTGACTCGATGCTGCCTATTACCCATAAATCTGTGCGGCTAGACTGAAAACGAACTAAAGTAAATGTGCTGACGTCACACATGGCCGTGAGTGCTGCCCTAAAAGGCTGTTCGAAACCAATGTTCTTAGAAGATGCTTTCACTCGAAAGATATACCTTCTGCGGCACCTGTCTATTACAGCAGCGAGGCAACTGCCTTCTGTTTCTAACACAGCCTCGTTGTGAATGTGTTTGGTACCGACACTGATGTAAGTCCCCGGAGTTGAAAACAAGAGTAAGATTGGTTCCTCGAGCGAGAAGCTTTGCTGCTATCTCAACAAGATAGTAGTTTCTCTTGTCGGAGAATGTGCCTTGTGTGCTGCAGTGAAGGGACCCAGGTTTATATCTCAGGGGTCCTATGTGTCCAAACATGTTGGTTATACTTACAGCGAAATCCTTTCAGCTCTCTGGAATATTGAAACATTCATATTTTATTATCATAATGCCAGGTAAAAGGCTGCGGAAGGATTTTCATATTTTATGATTTTATCCAACTTGTTAGAAGAAAATACAATTTTGTATTGGACCGCATTATTAATTATTGTGATGGTGCTTACTCTTGCAATGAATCGTGAGCGGAAATTAGATTCTCAAAGCGAGTCGACACACATTTACACTGGCAATGACCCGTAAATGGGCACACAAAGTACTTGCCATGGTGGGCACCAGACACAGACCGATGAAGGTCGTATCTTATTCAAGAGATACGTCTCTCTGGACCGGGCCGATGCAAAAAATCAAATGCATAGCATAAAATAACGATTAAATAACGTTAAATAACGAAAGCAACGGTAATTAATGTTTTTATAAGGCGTTTCATAATGGGCTCTGTCATTATAAAAAAGAGAGAGCCTGGCTGTCTCAGAGCTGAGTCTTAACTTGTCCTTCGTGAGTTTTCACCGGGGCTTACATTCCCTCTCTTTGAACTTTTATCAGATCCATAATAACTCCCTAAAAGCTAGGCAAGCTGCCACTGGTGGTTTAAGACCTGTGACACGGACTGCATCCCAGGAACTGCTCCAGTCCCGTCTCGTGTGCGTGCAAAAGCACCACATGTTGTATTCTCAGGCAAGGGACTAAACACGAAAAAACACTTACAAAAGTGGCTTTTAAAAACGGGGGTAGTTTCTCTTATAGATAAAGCTCAGAAAGACCACTTTTAGGAATCAAGGGACCGTGCCCATTTTAGGGGGCCAGTGTATCAAGCCAGTGTGAGTGAGAAAATGGTCTAAATGGGGAATGGAGGAAATTTAGAGCTACATTCAGAATTAAGAATTAAAGTAATTTAATTGAAGTCATTTGACCTAAGGAGCACTCCTACCGTGTCTGGTATTTAAGAGACCTCCCAAGCTCTCCTAACTGGGATAGGAGTTTCCAGCAGATGGCAACATCCTGGAATTTGTTCAAGCGTGCTATTGTCACACTGGAATGCCCCAGCACAATGGACGCTAACTTTGGTCCGCGTCAATTTGCCCCGCCTAAATTGGCCCCTGCGACAATTCACCCCCGCAGCATACTAATTATATGTTACTTAACGTGACAATATAATGTGTGGCGGGAAAAAAAAATTGTAATGTCGTCCAATATTTGAACATTGCAATGTAACTACGACACATTAAAATAATGATTTTGTGGTGATTGATTCTGATGAGAAACATCTTAAATTATTTTGCAGGACCAGCTGAAATTAACTTGTAAGAACAAATGTTGTGCTTTGCTATAAGTAGGTTTGAGCTCCTTAATAACTCTCATAGGCAGAACTTTCTTGCTTCTAAATTTGCTTTCTATGGATACTTAAGGAGGTTAATCGAGAAGATTCTGGATTATCTTGATTGTTTTCTGTTGGTGAATCATTATACTATTTATATGTCCTGCTTCGGTATAATGCTTTCAGTATTATTATATTGTCTTACAATATATACACCATTACCAATTATTAGGAGATAATATGTTTATTCGACTAACAATATGAAGCAGCCTGGCAACGTCTTTAGTCAACCAAAGGCAAGTAAATAATAACATTAATAGCTTTAGCGACGTACCGTTGATTGATTTAATTGTTTATTGGGTGTGGGAAGTGTTTCACTTTTGCAAAATCATGTTCTCACATCCGCAAATCTCTGTGGCCACTCTGCACAAAGCTTGTCAATATCCAGTCGCCTGTAACAACTCGAGGCCAGCAAATTGACCAATGTGAACACGCGTGGCGGGGGATTGGGAGTGACGGCTGGGGCAACTGGGGGCAGCTGGTTCCATGCTGCAGGCTGATTACAAAGCAATGAAGGCCAAAGGATCAGATCTAGCGGACCACAGCAGATGTCAGAACGTTGGTATAGTGGGTTTGTCTGAGTCAATCGGGGGGCCAAGTCCCGTCGCTTTTATAAGAAAGTTTTTCATGGGGGCAAAAAAAATCTCAACGCCTTTCCACGTGTACTGATTGACAGGGTTGCCGATCTCCAGGTCTGGGGTCAGCCGGAGGACATTGACAGGATTAATTGTGCTCTTTCATTGCCATTAAATCAGGGAGTAAAAATTCTGCGTGTTCTGACAGAGCGTGTTTATTTCAGGGGCAAAAGATCAAGACATCAGTGCGGATGTTGTCCAGCGCCTTCCTGCTTTAGAGGAGACGTGCAGGGAAATCTATTTAAGTGAAGGGTCAAGTTCAGCTTATTGTGTCCTGCCAAACGCAGATGCGCTCTGCAGCAGCAGGATTGTGCCACCTTGAGCATCCACAGGAAACTGAGCTGTTTTCCTCTTTTTGGTAACATTCATTCATTCATTC
>JAOVYW010051766.1:50962-72222 GCA_025775045.1 Hiodon tergisus | reverse complement strand
CATTCATTCATTCATTCACCTAAATGATTCATTCACCTGTTTTCATGTTTTGTTTTTTTATTTTGCCAGGGAACAAAGTGAACCTGGCTTGTTATTGGTTTGTTGTCAAGCCCTGTACTTTCATTATTATTATTAACATCCATGTTAGAATTATTATGATGAATATAGGGATGCTACATTGTTATTAACAACAATCGTTGTTAAAATCGAAATTTCTTGCTGATAAAAAGGGTTACTATGCTATTGTCACTGGAATTTTCACTGGTTTTATGAACAAATAACTGTTGACACTCTTCGCTCTCAGATCTGATCACCTAGTACTTAGTCCACTTGGCAGGGGACATTAAATGTAATGTACATCCAGTCCTTGACCTATTCAGTTAATATCGCACCCATGTCCGATCTGCGATGTGCTAGTCTTGCTGATCCATGACTCTTTCTTCATCCAGCCGGAAGAGAGTACTCCATCTTCCCAGACCTTCTCACGCATAGGTTTTACATTACTATCCCACCAGCGATTGTGTAACAAACAGTTTTATCATATCCTGGTGTTTTTTCCACGTGCCACCCAGATCTTGCCACCCTTATGCACTAATGTGTATAAACTGTTTAAATTTCTATGTGAACAGACATACTTTTAAAAAATCCTCAATCCACTGCAAAGGTTTTTTTGCATGGGCCAGTGATTTATTTTGCTGCCCAGGAGCTTAAATATAAAATTAGTGGAGGACATTCTGAAGTAACACCACCAATGTGCAGTGTGTCTCGTCCTGTCTCTCTACAATGAGCGCATAAAGGTACGGATATAATTGAACTTACTCACAGCTGAGACAGCCACAGTCTCGATTCTTTGAACAGTCGCAAAAAAGCAGGATCGGCCCATAATTAAAGTCACCTCAATGCGTGCCACCTGATCACCAGCCTTCAGAACCAATTTAGGTTCTGTTCCATCATATCAGAGATTTTTTTAATGCACTACTCCACTTCCTACACCTGAGTCAAACAAATATAATTCGTTATAATCTCTTATACCATTATAATTCGGATACCCACAAAATTTATCCTACAATAATGAGTTACCCTGAATGAGCTTTGTCCTGTGGAGAGATTTCAGTGGAGTGTAATCTACTGTAGTGTAAATCTAGAGTGGGCAAGTCACGTGAAAAATTTTTACTTTCAGGAGTTCTGGAAAGCCTCGTAACCAATGGAAAACAATGTCAAGCCAAAACGTATGTATAAACCCAGAACTTTCCAGAACTTTCCAGTCACAGTTCTTATACCTGAAAGTGATAATAAGAATAATAATCTTTACATCATGTAGCGCCATTCCTGACACATCATCCCGTGGTGCTTTTCAATGAGAAGACAATCATTTTAAAAACAGAGCAGTGGTATTCCCCATGCTACATTCTTAATTAAATGTTTTGATGTTGCTATAATCGTTAAGTTTTCATGTCTGCAGCTTGCAAACAAAAAGGTCAACCCCAAGAGCCTCTGATCTCTTCCTGATCACATTTTCAGATAAGGTTTGTCAGGTTTGACTGTCTAAACAATTGGGTAGCAACCTCTGCTTCCATATTTGAGTATGCGTCCCAAACCGTTTTGTGATACCAGCCACTTTCTCTCTGGGCTGTGCTCTGTCTAACACGGCTCAAAGTATAAATTTTTGACTAGTTTTTTAAACATACACCGCGCTTATCTCAAAATTGAAGTCAGTTACAGTTCACTTCCCAAAGAAAAAAACACCACCATCCTAAAATCTGAAGAAAAACCACAGCTGGTTCAAATATACGTTTGTTTCAGTTTTGCAATTTTTATTGAATTTTTGTTGCCTCTCGTAGTCAGGGAGCTGGGTTCGAAAACATTTCGGGTCAGTGTCTATGTGGCATTTCTGAGTTTTCCCTGAGTTTGCATGTGTTTCCGCTGTCATCAGATGGATTGGCAACTGCAAAGTTGGCTGTGCGTGCGTGAATGGAGGACCACCAGCTCATGTCTAACACAGTCTAACATAGTCTAGCTGGACATGAAAGGTTGCATTTTTGGTTGTATTAAGAAATCACCATAATCTATTAGTCTCAAAATTAATTGTTTGTTTTTTTAAAGAAATCTATATGCATTTATGTGTGTGTGTGTGTGTGTGTGTGTGTGTGTGTGTGTGTGTGCATGCATGTATGTTTCATATGAGGATTTACATATTTCCTCAATGTTCTCCTACTGATGTGTACATCAAAATTACTGAATTATTGAAAACCAAGTAGCCATGTGAGATGATCTTATACAAGCAATTATAATTCAATCATAACCAAGCAGAAATTGTTTCCAATTGATTGTTAATGTACCACATCAGTTAGATTATTCAGAGAACTTCTGCACCATTTTGATTACAGATCAATTCTGAGCTCAGTGAAGCTGTAAAAATGACACATTTAAAACTCTTCAACAAAGGATTCAATTCCTTTACTTCATGCTTTCCCATTTGTTTTTTATTCGTTGTCCGTTGTGACATGATTGAATCCACTCAATCACTATTGCAACAGGAAAAAAAATGGCTGAATCAAGACTTTTTCCAAACACACAACTGATTAAAATGGAGAAAAAAAACAAAAAACAGAACAGGCATTCTTAGAATTAACACAATTAAACACATATTTCCGGAACATAAAACATTCTCTCCTGTTTTAAACGAATGTGACCATATGTCAGAGCTATGGTTCCATGAAAGTGCAGATGGCAATGTAAAATTACTGCTTTGCAATGTTATAATTATTATGGTAAAATGCACATCTGGAGTGATTGCTCCTCTCCTGGCCCCATAATGTCATCTGGACCATTCTGGTTAACCCTACAGCCCGCCTGTCCGATGAACCATGGGGTGGACTGCCTCACCGATGGCCCCCAGGTTTGCCGCTTGACACTTGGGGTCATGGGTGTGGGCCAATCCGTGTAATCGGTAAGACGTGGCGACTATTAGCTCTCATTAGAAGGGCAATTTCTCATTTCTCATTGGAAGCAGCGGCATCAAGTAAGTACATTTCGACTCGTTTCCATAATCCAACACTCCTCCCTCCTCAATAATGGATTTGTTCCGCACCCTGCGCCCGAAAAACGTACAGGAGTACAGAAGTGCTCAGGGTTAATGAGCAACAAAGCTGACTATTTGCTTAATTAGGAATCCTCCAAAGTTCCGTGGGCTTGTGACTTGTCCCTTGTCTGCTGGATTGAGATAATAAAGTGCGGAGAGAAGAAGTAAGGAGAACAGATGAATAAACTGAGGGAACTTGCTATAATAATTCACGGAGCGCTGCCTTTCTTGTATGTAGGATATGATTCCGTATTTAAAAATGTGATTGTATTTTTCCCCCCCCTTTCAAATTTTGATTCAGAGAGTTTTACCTTTGATATCAGCTGTGAGGTTTGCCTTCGCCCAGTGAGAGTGGAATAACCTACCTCTTGTGCCTTTGCAATTCCCAGTAGGAATCTAAATCTGGGTTTATTTTTTACTTCTGGTCTTTGCTTACACTGAGCATGAAAGCAACAGACACTATGTTGGAAGCGATGAGTTGAGAGGATACAGAGACACAGCCAGAAACCAGAGGATCCTTCAAGTAGAAAAATCACACAATGTTTAAATGAACAGAGCATCGAGGACGGAGGCGTCCCCCAATGCCTTGTGATCTTGCAGACCTGTCAGAGTGCAAATAGTAACACAATAATCAGCCACTGGGACATCTTCACAACTTTTTGGCATTAAAGCCGGATAAAACCCCCACTGCGATCATTAAACCTGCAATAATGTAAACGTTGCTGACGTTATTCACCTGAAATTGCATCTAGGAAAACAGCAAAGTGAGATCAGTGGTCACCTTCGAACAGAGTGCAGTGGGGATTAGTTAAAAAAAAAATCATTGAAAAATTTGTGCTAGTTGTAAATTCTAAAATTAGTTAAAGGATCGACCTGATTTCAAGATGTGCACTCTGACATCCCAAGTTTCACTCTGCTTAAAATAAGCTAATTTGGCTGGTTACAGAAAACGGGTACACAGAAGGCCTATAATTTGCCCAATCGTTTTCCCCTTTAATTCTATGATGACTTAATGTAATGCATGCCCCCCATTGAAGCTTTGTCATACTAGACCTGTCGATGTGTACATAGCGGAACCAAAACCAGCTACTGGGATTCTGCGAATTTATAAATTCTTTAACTTTTAGTATTCTGACCTGCTACTGCCTCATGTAATTCATCACACTGTGAAAAAGATCATATGGTCAATAATATGACCATACATCTGACCCAGCGTCTCTGAAAGATCACCTGCAGTTTACCAATGTAAGACAGTCATCCAACTGAATAACTAAAAGCTTCTGACACCACCACTCATGGGGAAATCATAAAGTTATCTGTTAACTCTGTTACGTGATCTAAATATATTGTTTGTCATTTTCAATTATATTTTTAAAATGCCCTCCATTTTTTTCTTATTACTAAGGTAATTTGAAAATGTCCAACTACATTCACAAACTAAAATAAATTAGCATATAAATGCAACCTGCACTCTCATAAATAGCAGGCTAATTCTGTCATGCCAATACTATTATTGTTTTGTGCCTCAATCATTCTTTTACATATTACGTAAATTTGACATATTTTATGCAAATATTTTACATCTCAATTTTTGGTCCAGGTGACAGTCCTAGTCCACATCTCCCCCTATGCTCTGGAAACCAATTACTCCAATGATTTGTCCTACAACATTAAAGGTTAACAATATGGGACCACATTTCACATCTGACGTGGTGTAAGTATTGTTTATTTAAACAAGAAAAAAGTTACAGCGTTTGTTGTATATATAAAACGCTTTACTGATGCCCGTAATATGCACACCAGTCTTACACAGGGTTCCGTGTAAGTCTCCGTCCACAGAATCTTGTCTATCCAGCAATGTGGTAATGGATTCTCTATTCAGGCGGTTTTTACTATATTGATTCTAAGGAAACAAAAACCGGCAGCTTAGCGCTGCCTGACTGAAAATAGCATAAACAGCATATTTGCAAACAATAAGTCTATTTAAAAAGCATCATCTGCCATTAATTTATGATAAAGTAAGAAACCTGACAATTAAAATGCCATCAATATGTAATTTGAAGTCATTTGTACACACTGGATCTACCAGCACGCAAACCAAATTATGTAAATCTACCGAGAACTGTTTTGAAAATTAGAATAATGAAACCACTCCCAGATATTTTGTCTTGGGTACAGGACTAGAATGGCAATACTAATACAAATATGAATAATCGCTGATTTAATGTTCATATTTATGAGGCCCATTGGATGTTTTAATGGTTCACTGACCTCATCTCACCGTGTCACTATACCAGGGTTTTTCGTCATGTCATTCCTTTATCTGTGGCCACATGTTAAACTGATATATTTGCCACAGCAGCTGTACACTATGCCGTGGTTTAGATAACCAGATTGTTTGGTCTGAATCACGTATGTTAATTAAAAACTAAATCAAATTTCTATTACATTATTTTTATTTTATTTACTTTTTTGGAAAGTAGGCGGTTTCTAATTTCCCCTGCAAAATTACTAAGGGAAGCTTAATTATCTACAAAAGTGAGGATTATTCCCTTAAATTTCCCATTGCTCTGTATACGTTTTTAGTACAAATGTTGGAAAACTACGTTTGATAAACAGCGTAAATTATGGATATGCTTGATTTATAATCACAAAGAACATACAGTGCATTTTGACTGGAGGCTGTTGCATCTCCTCTGACTTACTCCCCCTACTGTGTGCTCAATACAACCTCTTGGCATTAGAGATTTTCAGAGCAAAAATTATTGAAAAGTGAGGAGGTTAGGAACAACGTTTGACCACTCAACCGCTGTGGTCAAAACAATGCCAGGTTTTTTGGAACAGATTTCCAATATCCCTCTCTCAGCAGCTCAACTTTCCTCCATGTGATTGACAAAGCCAGGCTTCTTTTGTAAATGAACAGAGCCCTCCCTGGTGTTCACACTGACGGCTTGATATCTGCCTCTAGCTTTCAGTGTTATTGACAAGCATCGGTTCAAATAATGGAATATTGAGCCGCGATGAAGACGTCCGTTGGGCTGACTTAAGAGAAAGGTTGACACGAGTACAAAAAAGCAAGATCAAAGTTTGAAGTCAGACAAAAAATAAGACTAATAGGAGGCCAGATTCAAATATTCATTCATGGACGTGTGTGTACCACCTAGCTCCGCCGCTTGTGTAACGGGTATGGCACTCATCCTCGCCGCTTATCTTTCTGAACTGTCTTGAGTGGCAGCGTTCGCCAGTGAGAGAAGGCGGGCCTTACAATTGAGTCGGGAGAATCAAGAATTGATACCATATTCAAATGACTAATGCAGACTAATTTGGGAATGTATTAGGGGGGAAAAAGCAACACCTGTGCCTTAATGTTGACTGCCTAGGAGGGACGTGGGGTTTTCCCTGTAAAATAACCCTTAGTTTCCCCAGCGACCAAGCCTTCTAACCTTGAGTTCTCTCGTAGTTGTTTTTATCGAGCTGGAGGGTTGGGTGGGGGAGGGGGGTTGGCGGGGTGGTTCTGCAGTAGCGGCTACGATCTTAAAAATGAGGGAAGTGTGCTCCAGGGGGGAATTTTCTGCTTGAAATCACTTCAAAATAATGAATCCTGGTCTCTTATAGCAGAGGAGCAGTGGTGAAGTTTTAACTCATTCAATTATGCCTGAAGTAATTGGTTGTAATCAGTAAATAACACTATTGAAAACATCCACAGCCCAACACAGAACATATTAGGCTTTAAAACACTTTTTTATCACACGAGTATAAGATGTGGATGTAGGCTTTCAATGAGAGGTTCAGGGGACCTTTACTTGTTATCTCTGAGGACCTGTCACAGGTTAGCTATCATGTGCATAGCTGAAGTCACTACATTTGTTTAAAAAAAAAAAAAAATATATATATATCATTATATATAATTTGGGTCAGGACCCAGGAGTTGGAAGCCTCTAATTTTCCTGACGAAATTCGCCTACGGCTTATGAGCAAGGATAGCTCGCGTGGGTTCGCAGAGACGGGCCAGACTGGAAAGTGGGGGTCCAGGAATTATCTGGGTTCTGGCCCGCAAAACTTGCTTACCTGTTTAAAGAGCTGCTCCAACACAGAACCAAGCCATCAGACATAGAACACGGCCTTGGTGCACAATGGGGAGTCTGTGAAGAAGTTGCCTTTTTTTATTATTTATTATTGGAAGCCACTATTTCTTTGAATGTGTTTGTTGTTGTAGAAAGCTAACTCAAAGAGGGTTAAAGAGGTCTGCGGCAATTCTCGAGTGGTGCTTCCAGGTAAAGCTTAATAAGGACTAATAGGGATGCATTCTGACACAGATTAATAGAAGCAGTTTCGGTCTTTTAAGTGCAGTGAAGTACTGTTGACTTGTGTCTGCTAAACATACGAGACCTGTGCGTTACCTTAGCCGTATCGTGTGCGGGGGGTGGCACGAAAATAAGAAAGTGGGACACTGCTAGGAGACAACACCGCTGTGACACAAAGGGGGGGAAAATAAGCAGAGTAATTTCAGACCGGTTTGCGACCGGTCTATTTAATGTCAGTTAAATAAAATGCTTTGCTTTCTAACCTTGTCCTACTTTGGTTTTTGGCTGAGTGGATTTCGAAAAGTGGGCCGGGGGTGACAGAAACCCGAAACGCCTGAACCTGAATGTTGATTGACGTCCACGTACGAAAAGTCATTTCCGTTGAGGGGAACTGGTTAATGTTGGCTAATGCAGCAAATGCAGTTTTCTTTGCTTTCGGTGCAAAGCTTTGCAGACGCTTTGGAGAAAAGCGTCTACTTAGCAGCTAAAATGTAAAACCCCTCTGCCGAAGTAAAGCTTGTCCGTCCCAACTCCATTAAGTCGTTATGATGACATACTGTGAGGCGCCACACAAACCGTCGCTATTCACACTTTCTTCGCCAAAGCCAAACTTAAGGCCCTGTCTCATTCTTCAAAGGTAATGAGTCTGCCTTAAAGGGCACTGAATTACCCTCTTGCCTCCTCTTAATTAACTATCAAATCAGCACAAGATTGGAAATGCAGTGATAAGCGATTTCAGTGAGATTAATTATTTACTGCTTTGTTCCTTCAATGAGCTCGTCTACTGCTATGAATTCAGGTGGCGAAAAAAATGCAGAATTTATAAAGAGGACAATTTGGCAGAGTGGAACTGGTCAGTTGCCTTTAGTAACTGCTTCCTCTTGAGTTACTCTCAGTGAACGCAGTAAAGGTGACCTTTTGATAATCGGAAAGAAAAATTATGATGGTATAGTAATGAGACCTGGGTCAAATGCGTATTTAAATAATTTCACAGGTATTATGAATGTATTTTAAATACTTTGTTCAAATTGAGTTGATTTGATGTCAGGGATGTACTTAAAATACAGATATAATAGTCAATTTTAAAATAAAAACTGCATATTTAAGGACAATATTTGAAAACACATTGATATTTTTGTAAATGTAAAATAAAAAGCCCATTTCCATGTCTCACTAGTGATTTCACTGCAAAATTGAATTTGTTAAAAATTAAGTTGAATTCATATCAAAATGATTATTATTGCCAGCCCAGAGCATGTTATGTGTGTAGATGAAAATTCCAGAACTGTGTTATAGTGAAATAAATGGTAACACTTTCTAATAATAGAGACGAATTCCTACCGAATAGAGGTGTTTCTGTACATGAACAACTTGTGGACAAATTAGGAACATCGTTTTAATTCAGGAGAACCTGGCTGAAATGGTTTCTAAAATGATAAGAATATATTTAACACATAAATAATAACAAGACGTGGAAAACCCTGAGAATCAAACAACTCCTGATCCAAAATCTTGGAGTTCCTGACATAGGGTGAGCAATGGTTGCAGTTGCCCTCCAATTATTATTATTTTTATTCACTCGCAAAGAGTGGATTTTATAATTTCATAAATGCTTGTTTTGTGCATATGAATAATTGGTTGTTGAAAAGGTATTGATGAAGGGCGAATGTAAAACGATTTGTGCTTGGGGCAGACCAGTTTTGAAAAGTGTAGTTTATTTCTAAAGACATTCTCTACATCATATTCAATATATCACATATTTAAAACACAGGGAATTGCACATGAATGCCTCGCAAATGGATGGAGTTATCCTGAATTAATGGTTTTGAATTACCATTTTCACAATGAATCCACCTGAGTTTGATAATCTCTCCGCTGTGCTAGACCACCTTTATTCAGAAGGAACGAATGTCTATTATTAGAACGTGTTACCAAATTAACATCCTTATGAGTTATCCTCATAAGTCAGCACTGCAGTTAGAAGAGAAAGCTCAGGTCGCTGTCTCGTGCCGCTTTCATGCGGGACTCGTGCCGTACTCTTGCCAGTCTCGTCCCGTACTCGTCCCGTACTCGTGCCGTACTCGTCCCGTACTCGTCCCATACTCGTGCCTTACTCGTGCCGTACTCGTGCCGTACTCTTGCCAGTCTCGTCCCGTACTCGTCCCGTACTCTTGCCAGTCTCGTCCCGTACTTGTCCCGTACTTGTCCCGTACTCGTGCCGTACTCGTGCCTTACTCGTGCCGTACTCGTGGCGGTCTCGTTCCGTACTCGTGCCGGTCTCGTTCCGGTCTTGTGCCGTTCACATGCCGTACTTGTGCCATTCTCGGTGCGGTGTATTGCATTGTGCTGTGGACATAAAATTGATTTTATCAGGTCTGTTTAGTTTTCACCCATCACTACTTAGTGGCACTTAGTGGTAAAAGACAGCAAAAAGCAACCTATAGACATCGTTATGCACAATGTTGTGTCCTAGAAGGTCTTTAACCAGTATTCACGTTGTGATAATAGCAATCAAGCTAAGTAAAATGGTACAGATGTGTTGCATCATTCTGACACAAATGGGCTTTCATTAGTTTGTTTTGGTTGTATGTCATAAGTAAAAACTGCCGTGAAGGCTGGTACTGAAATATTTAATATTTCTTGAGCGATTAATTATTTGTCTGTCGTTTGGGCTCTGACGTAACTGTGGAACCATTGACTGTACAGTTATGGGGGGGACAAAACAACCACCATAATCATTTTAGAATACAAAATAAAAACAGTATTTTAAATTTTAGGGAAACTTTGCGAAAGACCGTAGCGCTAATCAATGATCATTGACAATTGTTTTGCTGAATTAATCCGTCTGTCTTTCAAAGCCTTCCACACCTCCTGAAGAGAGTGTGTTGAGAGAGATGCCATCTCTCCCTCATAATACACTGTTCTGTGAAGCTCCCACTCGCAGCACTACAAATTATAAAATCTCACTACTGGAGCGAGGGAGTCGGAATGCACTTTTGCGCTGTTTAATCATTGGATTTAATATATGGGCCCTTAACATAAATTCTTTATTTTGCCATAAAAGCTTTGCCACAATAGCCTGAAGGAAACGTGATTTAAATGTTATATTAAAACTGCAGACAGCAATGCTAACATGTTTGCAGAAAGATTTGACACATGCTCGAACTATGGCAAGCCAAATAATAATTTAAAGATATATTTAATTCATTTCAAGATATGGTTAAATAATTTATAGATATCTAGAAAGGATTTTAAGATGTCTGCAAATAGACAAGAAGTGAGTTCAAGATATATGTTAATGTTTTAATGATATCTAAAAAATTTAAGGAAATCTAATAAACCCCCACCCAAATGTGGAGTGGTTATGAAAGTTATAAGGATCGTTGGCATGGCGATTGACTGAGACCAATAATTCTGTGATTGTCACGGCCATATCTTACACATGACCTGAAAATCAGCAGGAGAATTCTCATTACCTCACAGTACACGGGGGAAAAAAGAATATTCTCTTTTCTTTCAATATTAACCCAGCCTCTTGGTGAAGGACCTGCCAGACCCCACAGCTGGGCCCATGACAAGACAAGGGTTCATAAGTAGAGGCGCTGGATCAGAACGACACGCGGGTGAACTTTGTTTGAGGATGTCACTCTATGGTGCCAGCTGCTTGCAACACGGCTGCCTCTGCCTGGCGGATGCCTCTGCCTTGCTGTTCAACGTTCCACCGAGCCATTCTGACACATCCCGACGTCTCCGCTGAGGGGCCCCCACAGTACATACTGACACATCCCGACGTCTCCGCTGAGGGGCCCCCACAGTACATTCTGACACATCCCGACGTCTCCGCTGAGGGGCCCCCACAGTACATTCTGACACATCCCGACGTCTCCGTCGGGGGGGGGCCCCACAGTACATTCTGACACATCCCGACGTCTCCGCTGAGGGGCCCCCACAGTAAGAAAAAAGACTTATAGATGTCAGATGTAGAGATACTTACTTTCATTTCAGTTCACCATAACATGATCAATGATGTGTTAATTGAACACATAAGTATTTGTGCTTTAATGGGAAGCACGAAGGCCAGTGTACAGATAAATAAACTCTTTGTGCTTTGATATTAACTCTGCATAGGGGTCACTAAATACTCTTTCCTTCCTTATCTCTGAAGCGACGGAGAGTTGTTAGGATGAGAGCCAAGCTAACGTCCAACACAGCACTTCCCATTGAAAAAACCAGGTTTCTTCCAAGCAGTAGGCTTGCAAAATATGCACGAAAACGCAATTTGAGGTCTGCCGGACTGCGATTCCTCGCGAATCCTCCCTTTTTTACGAAACGGGGCTGAGAGCTTTACATGTAAAAAGCACCAGTGTCTTATCACACCATGAGTGTATCACATTTTAGCACAGAGCTCTGACTTGGCTCTCACTTGGATCAGATCTAGAAAGAGGCACTAGTGTCTCAAAGAAAGAGCAATATAATGGAAGCTAACCATCCAGCATCTTCACTCGTTAAATTGTTTTTTCTGAGTTTCGAATGCAGATTTTAGCCTTTGCCAGCAGTTTTGAAAGGGAAGGATTTGTGACACGCAACTTTTAATCAGCTTCATATTTAAATGTGTGTTGTTTCATTGTCAGCCCGGCTCTTCAGTTTCGTATTGTTTCATATCCAACATAAACGGAATCAAAGAACAAAGGCTTTTTGTTGTGCCTGAATTCAATGTTATTTAAGTAGACCGTTTTCCCTTGGTCTTGAAGGAGAGGGATTTTCAATGTTTATCTAACGCGACTTAACATACATGAATGTTGGTGCATTGCATTTCATTTCAACAAAAACACCCTAATGGAAGATACAAGACTAAGACCTAAAGTGGGCATTTGCTCATCAATCGAGACATCAGACTCTTGTCTGTCCTCACTTTGCACAAAGTAAAGTTGTATATTTCTCAAAGCCCACATTTACAAAACGCTTGGAATATAGGCGTCATTGAATCCCCCCCCCCCCCCACAAACGGTACACTTCACACCTCACTTCAGTCACACTACATGAACTGTATGAAAACATCTGTTTTCCAAAATTAAAAAAAATAAAAGGAACTCACTCACAACTGTATTAAATTAAACGTTATTTAACAAAGAAGTATTTTCAGTATAAGGTTAGAAACTTCCCAGCAGTACGTCAGAGTTGTCCCCAAACTATAGCTGGTAATTCAGTTCAACTCACTAATTGTAAGGAAAAATGTTGTTTCTGAGGACAACACCAGTAGTTCTGTGATTTGTGAAGCAAAATTGCTTCATTTCAGTTTATCTTGTAGATGTATTTATAGAAACATTGGTACCTGAGATTTGACACGCAGATAGAAATGAAATTGATATGGCACATGTTACGCTTTGCTACATAAATGCAAATACAAAGTTCTAGCCTCATGCTGTTGGCTAACCTGCTATCCTGGCTCTGAGGATAAGCCTACCCACCTTCCCAGAGCTTCAGCCTAACCCTGACTGAAAAGCATGACATGATCACATTTTCTGCTGTCGTTCCTGTCTGCAGCGCTAGATCTGGTAACGCCGGTCAGCCCCGCTGAGCAGGCTGTGACTTAGGTAACAGGAAAGCCGTGCTTTACCATACTAAACATAGTTGTTGAGCGCAACTTAAGATTTTGGATAAGAAATGCAGGTTGAATAATGGCTTTCAATTCTCAAGATTATTCAGGTCTAAATTAATTTGAAGTCGTAAACTATTTAACCTTGCTGCTGTAATGGAAAATTAGTTGTTGTGAATGGGATTTTACGACTGACCATCATCAGGCTCTGGTGATCCTTCAACCAAGAATACTTATAAAAAATGTATTTTCTCCACATAAAGAAGCACAAACTGTTCTTTTTCTAGTCATTACAGCTCAAGGATACAGATACTTATACTGGAGGCTTCTTCCTGTTTTGCTTTCAATTCTGTCATTTTACAGTATTTGAGATTCAAGGATTTCTCACTTTGCTAATATTCTTGGGTATTCCAGTATGTACTAACAGATTATGTTTCAGATTTCAATACATACCCAGTGTACAGTACTATACGTCAATGTAGTTAGCAGAACAATGAAAAGGTTTAAAACTATTTTCAGGAAATTTTAATAAATATCTCCAAACCCAATATGATAGCAACATATCAGTTATGTACATTTGTACAATTGTACAAAAATTAGATGTGAAGGCTGCCACGATTACAACAAGTTCGAACTCATCATTGTACAGTATGTTATGTAGATAGTTAACATTAAGGCTCATTAACCAATTAATCACCATGACAAAATATGACACAATTTTAACCAGGTCAGTCTAACCATTATGTAACCATTGACCATTGTGATGTGTAGGATGCTGTCTGTCAAAACAACGATTGATAATCATGTGTATACTTTTGCATGATATTGCATTAGGCATGTGTGAATGCATACTATGTGTAATCCACATGAAGTCAAAACAAAAATTTTCAATACTTCCCTATTTATTCATACCCTTCTCTCGTTGATTTGATTTTGTTGCACACTTGTGTCAGATGTGTGTTTTTTCAGAGATTCTGTCACTCTGGATATGACATACTCAGATTGTAACTCCTGAATTAGTCAGTTGTTTAATAATGTAATGCGAAATGCCATTCAAGGTGACTATAAATCGAAGCCCGACGGGGGCTGGTATTTAGCACCCCCATGGCACAGGGAGACACAACGCGAGTGTGCCTGTGGGTTCTTCTCCATAGGTTGCAACCCTGACAATAACAAAGCGATGCGATAAGGTAAATAGGAAATAATACATCCAGAAAAGACTCCTCCCGCAGGGGTATAAAGAAACACAACTCATTTAGGAGGTTGGTTGCCACGGTTTTCAGCTTTCCTCTCCTGCTGTGCCCTACTTGGCTCCTGGCTCTCTTTTCCGAGATCTGGAAACTGTTGGGAAGCAAACGGATGGGTAACTATGATGGTTAAGTCCACAGCGGGGGCCAATGGGCGTGTCCCATGTTTTTGGACAGCGTGCTTTCCCCGCCCCTCTCCACCCAAGAGAAATACATGCATTGTGGGCCTTTAAATTTACCCATTAAATGTTTTAAATGCTTCAGCTTATTCAACGAAATAGGGGCAGGACTGCCTGGTGGTCTTTGGTGAACGTATTGGCGGTACTCGAGCCCATTCGCTGCGGGGCACTGTGTGTTCTCCACATGAATAAAGACCTCCATGCAATCGATTCTAGATATATAAATGCCAAGGTCCTGTGGAGGTCATTATGTTTAGCATTCATTCATTTCAAGAAACACTAAATCTACTAAATGTGTTGGGTTTATTAAACATTTATATTAAATATTTGACTTAAATATCTGAATGATTTTTGTTCAGTATTTTTGGTATTATACTTTAAAATGCTAATAAAATATCAATATACAATATATGTATAAGCTTATATTTGCTTCAGTACTTCTTGTCTAGAACAATGATTTTTAATGTTACATACAGTACTGTTCAAAAGTCTTATTTTATATTTAGAAACTTTTCATTTAATTGTTTTTGAAAGTGTCTTTGCTTTACAGATATTTTTTTGCATGTGCCTAAGACTTGCACAGTACTGTATGGCATCTAAAATGTGTAATACCAAGGTACTGTGGAGTTCAAATAATACACGGGGAGCCAAATAATGGAAGGTCAGTTATACAATTCATGGTCAAAAACATGAATGCTGAGTGACAGAGATTCACACGAAAGTATTTAATTAATCCGTTAACTGTAATAAAGGACGGGGTCTTCTGGGTATGCCAATTAAGGTCACCAATCAATTATTTAAAAATATTTTAAAATGTGTCAGACGGTGGAATTATTAATTGCACACATTTACTTAAAACAATGGTATGAATTAATCAGTTTCAGACTGAACAGAAATAGCATGCTTTATATCAAAAGAATGATTCAATTGGAAATGCACAGGTGATAATGTGAAAACACTTACTGTTATTAATCAGGGATTAACAAGCTACTATTCATGTTAGATTTGTTATTACATGACGAAAACCTAAAGAGGAGCGTATTTCTTGTTTTGGCAGACATCTAGAGTGACACAAATAAATTCAACAGCTTATGCGTAATAAAGTTTTATTTTAATTGATAAATAAAATATATTTTTGACTTTCTAAAAGAAATTAAGAAGTCACTGGAAATCTGGATTCTGATGTACATCTTTAGTCAGATTTGAATGGAAAGTTTAAATACCTTTTTTTATGCTTCCAACCATTATGACACACAAAACACAGTGTGTCCAAAGTTCACTCTACAGTACATGCTGACGATTACAGCCCCTGCTTTACTGCTGGTATCTCGGACAATCAGGAGACCCACCCGGTTCCTTTCTGATTAAAGTTGACGGTGAATTGAGATGAAATGTTGGGGAAAGTGTACTACTATTCAATAAGTCTGTATTGTCACTGAAGTGGCTCAATAATACATTTAAATATAGACAGCTGTCTCATTACCATCTCCTTATTAAGTCATGTAATTGCAGAACAATTTGCAAATAAAATGCAATTAGGCAAATAGCACCGCACCCCAACACACCAGCAATCAACCTTAAAGTTTTCATGAACCTGAAATGATCATGGGCTTTTGGCCTTAGTTAGTCTGTTATTAGTGTAACATGGTTGCAGAGGCTTGCCCAGGACTACCAATCCCTCTCAGAGCAATGGATTAACTGCTGTAGTGTGAGCCTTCGAAAGGTTATCTGCGATAAGATGCATCAGCTGCGGAAACCATTCAACTCACACCAACGAAAGGTTTTTTTTTTTAAGGTTCTGGATTAAATTCCCCTGACAACCCCAGCTCTGCAGCACCCACCCAGGAAAAAAAAGTACCCAGAGGTCACAGAAATAAACATGTTTACTCACAAAAACCAACCACAATAAACAAAGGTGATGGAGAACACAGGTAACAGGGCAACAATTTAGATGTTGAAGATTTGATAACCCTCAACTTGACCGTCCGTTATTTAAATATGTGATAATGTCTTATTCCGTTTCACCATTGACACAAACCGCGTGGTATATTTACCTGTTACACGAGAAGTATTCAGCCATTAGGGACAATGCTCTAGTACGTATTCAGTCATGCATTCATATTCGCAGAACCTACCCTTGGTTAAACATGCATTAACAGATGTTAATGTTAATACATTTGGTAAGGCAGTATGGGACCAAACAAGCAATTACATAAAATATGGAATGTTTTATCTTCAGTGCTTACCTATGTATTATATATAAGAGGATTAACAAGAACAGTGGGCGCGGGTGCTTGTGCTGTTTCTAAATCGAATGTGGAGCCAATGCACTGAGAAGCAGCTCTCATTTCATTACCATATACTGATGATTTTGTGATGTCATGTATGGATATTAAATTTTTTTCCAAAACCCCATCTTAGTGATTTAAAAAAATCAAATAGTCTAAATTTTATTATTAGAAAGGTAAATTAGAATAAAAGCATTGCTCAGTAGCTGTAGCTTTGTAATTCAGGTTTGTTACTTTGAGTAATGATTTAATACGGTCTACTTTTATTTTACTTATTCAATCTTTGCAAGCCATATAAAGTTAGGAGGCTTCATTTAATCATTTGGTCAAGTTGGCACCACCGGTCATTTAGACCACAACTTCCACCGTTGTAAGATAACCATACACTTGTTCCATTCAGACACAGTTAACTGCTTGAATTACAGGCAACAGCTTACACAGCGTGCATTGATTATAAACTACACAGCTTTATTTATTTATGAATTTTTATTTGAAAATGTAATACGCCAGGCTAAGGTCCCTTTGTGTGGTTCTGGAAATGTGACTGCACTTAGGTGCAAACAATCACGAGATTAAAAAGCACTGCATAAAATACTGCAGTGTGGCTTTGTAAGGCCAAGATAGTGTTGTTGGTTATTTTATAAATTATTATTCAGGATAATAGTCAAGCATGTGTTTCTGATGGCAATGAAAATGAATTCTGGAACACTGGGAGAGAACCGTAAACTTGGAGCGATAAAGAAAAGCGGAGCTAAAGACGGACGCGAACGGCTGACGTCTCGCCTCTCACGTCTGAGACGCAAGAGAGATTTGCGAGAGGCATGCTAGCCCTTTCGAAACGGCTACACAGATAGAGGTTAGTGCTGACCCTGTTTCTCTCCAGCCAGAGGGGCAATAAATCAAGCAAATGAACAGATTGTGAGCTAAAAATTGTGTGGAGTCATCATTTCCGGCATGGTGCTGTTCCCAGACTCGGGGGCTGCCATATTCACAATCATTTTGTGTTTAATAAGGGGTCTAATTGGCTTCACTTCTGAGTAGTGAGTGGCTCTTTGAGAACTTGAGTAGCTATAAAATAGTCAGTAACACTGTGACACCGTGTTTGTTTTCTGTACAACGTAGCCTTAAATGTCGCCAGCCTGGGTTTGTGTATGCGGCAAATATTCAAATTGTAAAAGACACAACCTTTAACCTTTACGTTTTTAGCGTATCTTTCAACATTTAAATTCTAAATCCCATTCACATGGTATAATCAGCTGCAGGGCATTTTAATTGTTTTAATTTCAACCTTTAACGACTTCAAGATCCACTTTTATTTTCTGCAATACTGTCAGTTTGAAAGTAAAGCTGTTTGCCTCTATATACAGTTCAATAACTCCTATTCAAGTAACTATTGATTGCTCTTGACTTGTTTTTAAATGAGACTCTATTCCATGCTAGGTTGGTTGAAGAGAGGCAGTGGGAAATGTACGTACACAAAAGATAAAGACAAAAGATACAATAACTGTGCCTACACTTTCCAAAGCAGAAGGGACACATTATCATCAGCGTTCAATTCATGACAAATCGGAAAAAAGTAATCAGATATGGGAAGAGGGCGGGAAGCGACACAAAACTTGTTTTTAGGATGGCGGCCCTTGGCACACATCTACATGGTAATGTGGATTTAAAAGTTTTTAAGCATACCGCTAATTATTTGTGCTCTGGATGAAGTTAATATCGACATCTAAAACATTAAGAGATGCAGAGCAAATTGGTTGGTCCTGAACGGTTTTTGTTCGATTTGCATAACTGAGCGTAACTGCATAGCTGAAAGTTAAACACAATATGCCACTGTGTGTCTCCTGGAGGCATTCACTCTTTCCAGCTGCGCTCCAGATGTTTTAGGTTATTGGTGATTGTAGGGGAAACTTTTTGGTTTTTAGGCCAGGGTTTGGCCTGTGGCATGCCCTGCTTTTAACCCCCTCTATTCATAATATGAAGAGCGAACTTTTAACTGGCCTTTTGACTGCAAGCCCTCGCTCATCTGATCGCAAACTCGTTAGGAAATTATTTTAAGATTTTAAAGAGATTGAACATCATCCACTTCTTTGAGACGAAGGGTGCGTGGAAAATGATAAGTTAACGCGTTTCAATTAAATAAACAATCTTAACTTCAGTCGTTCTTTTATGAAAAAGCCTCCTTGTTCTTTGTATTTTTTCATTGCGGCCTTGTCAAGAGAATTATTTACAGTGATGACTGATCATATTATAAAGGGTTGAAGTAACAAGGAGCACAATCAATTTCTTGTTATTTCTTTGAAATTTCTGAGTGAAACTGTGAAATAATTTCAATGCGTTAAAGTTAAAACAACTGCTGTCATGAAACGCGAGGCCAACTGGGACACACTTTATACTGCAATTTATCTCAATGTCCTCACGCATAGCTGCTGAGGGTGCTTAACTGTGACAAGTGTCATTTTCAACACAACCAAATCAAATCAAAATAAATAGTTGTAACCGTTTTAATGAAACGTCCAACATGCATCAAGTTAAGTTGTCTTGCAGATAAAAATACGCTATTTGGATCAAACGGAGAGGAGAACCAAACACACTGGGTCTAATTCCCATGGTTTTAAAGGATTACTGGATATACATGACTTACTTTCAAAATATTTGTTAGGTTGATAAACTAGACTGCCTTGAATTTTTATTTTTATTTTTAATCTTTTTTTAAATGTTGCTTAGGATAATTTTCAAAATAAAGAGTTGGAAATTTCTCTCCTCCAAGGCCATAGTCACATATCATATATTTTGTTGCTTACTTGGTCTACTGCACAATAAGATTTCAGACAATCCGTTTAGAAGGGAAAAAAAGAACATTCGTTGTGTGAATCAAATCACAAAAGCCATTGGTAATTCGCACATGAATGCTTCTAGCACAAGAGTTAAAGTTAATTGACACAAAAACTGTACAATCCTGTGCTGATCACAGTAAACATGGAGAAAATGACCAAAAAATCTCACTTTCCCCTGTCTGTTTGTATCACTTTCCCCTGTCTGTTTGTATCACTTTCCCCTGTCTGTTTGACCTCCACATATTACAGTCCTATAGAGGAATTCTGTGTCTGTTGAACTTTGCGTTCAATGTGCGATGGCTTTCGACAACTTCAAAGATGATGATAAATCCGGTCCTTGCGGCGTGGGTTGTCGCTTTTCGCGACCTCTATCGATGACCTTAATCCGGTCAACCCTTAGTTTTCCTTACATCCTACGGTACAATTTAAAGCATCATC
This sequence comes from Hiodon tergisus, assembly GCA_025775045.1. Lineage (NCBI taxonomy): Eukaryota > Metazoa > Chordata > Actinopteri > Hiodontiformes > Hiodontidae > Hiodon > Hiodon tergisus. Next base: position 52,251 of record JAOVYW010051766.1, on the reverse strand, counting down.
AATTATTTATGTCATTCAGCTAGCTCATTTTCAACACCGTGGTGAGGACGTCCGCCCAAAAAGAGCATAGCAGAAAGAGCCCACCAGTGTGGCTACGAATGGCATATAATAGTGATTCAGCCAAAGACTGTCAGGCATTTCTGATGCAATAATCCTCTTGGTTGATGCACAAACAACTTGGGCACCACTGCCAATGAGGGATTAAAAATGTATTTTTACGCTCAAGAAGTCTTGCATCAGCTCTTTGTGCTAATCGCTCAACAGCGAGGCTTTTCTTACTCTTACTCACTTTTCTTACTCAGGCACACGTCTGTTGCTTTTGTTGCTGTTCTGGTGGCGTTACGCTTTATTCATTGTAAGGCTGGAAGGATGCTCTGCATATTGGTATCCCTAGAGGCAATATTTAGAGGTCGACTTGTATTACTGATGAACTCATGTGATGATCTTACATTGACTTTTCAGTCAATTTTTTCCTGACCAAAATTTGTGGTTCGCTGTTGTGAGATGGTGCCGTTATTACTGTTTAAATGCTCTCATCCTCGACCCTTAATACTAGTTAATCAGATAGGCAAACTTTTAAAACTAATAACACATTTCTGGCTGTAGCACATCATTAACATAACAGGCATTGCCTACTGCCTTTTGAATGGTGGAAGATCAAACCTTTCAGTGCAATTCAGCTCATCCATTAATTCAAATGACAATTTTAAAGTCTCGAAATTCCATCACACGTTTTAATTAAATTAAAGGGAAAACAGACAAGGTGTATCAGTACTTTGTTATAAGTGCTTCTAAATTCACGAAAAAGGCATCTAGTTGATGTCCATATTATCCACAGCTGTGCTTTGGTATTAATTATTGCTCTAAAATATGGGCTGGGGAGTAGATAATCTGCAGGGGATGATTCAAATTAGCTTGGAATAAGTGAACTGGAAAATAATAAAACTCCATGATACCTCTAGAGTAGGGAAGAACTGGTTGACATGAAATAGACTTGACTATGCGGAATGGATGAGAACATTTCTAAGTGATTGGCTTTTAACCCCACAGAAAAGTTGCTTGTTATATTCTTTATTTATTTTTTATTCCTGTCACTCTTACTCTCTCTGAAGCCATTGACCGATCTACTCAGTATATTTGCTTTAATAAAGCTCTCTCTTTGTGATTTGTACATTTAAGAGAATGTGCTTTTGCCATGTTTTATTTAGTATGCGCACATTCTTGTACAATGTGTGTGTGTGCACACTTCATATGCCTTGGTGTTTGTTTGTGTGCACGCTTGTTATGCA